>CM072915.1:1452822-1475322 GCA_037013685.1 Acridotheres tristis | reverse complement strand
CTGGGAATTCTCTGCCCCAAACCCTGGGAATTCTCTGCCCCAAATCCCGGAATTCTCTGCCCAAATCCTGGAAATTCTCTGCCCAAATCCCGGGAATTCTGTGGCCCAACTCCTGGGAATTCTCTTCCCCAAACCCTGGGAATTCTCTGCCCCCAAATCCTGGGAATTCTCTGCCCCAAATCCCGGGAATTCTCTGCCCCAAATCCCGGGAATTCTGTGTCCCAAATCCTGGGAATTCTCTGCCCCAAATCCGGGAATTCGCAAATCTGCCCAAACCGGAATTTCGCCAAACCGGGAATTCTGCCCCAAATCCTGGGAATTTCTGCCCAAACCGATTTGCCCAAATCCTGGGAATCCCAAACGAGCCCAACCCTATTCTTGCCCCAACCGAATTCTCTGCCCCAAACCTGGGAATTCTTGCCCAAATCCTGGGAATTCGCCAAATCCTGGAAATTTTGCCAAATCTGGGAATTCTCTGCCCCAAATCCATTTGCAAATCCGATTCTCTGCCAAATCTGGGAATTCTCTGCCCCAAATCCTGGGAATTCTCTGCCCAAATCCTGGGAATTCTTGCCCAAATCCTGAATTCTTGCCCCAAATCCTAATTCTTGCCAAATCCCAATTTGCCCAAATCCTGAATTCTTGAACCATTCTCCCAAATCTCCCAACCTGAATTTCTGCCCCAAATCTGGGAATTCGCCAAACCCTGGGAATTCTCTGCCCCAAATCCCGGGAATTCTCTGCCCAAATCCTGGGAATTCTCTGCCCAAATCCCGGAAATTCTCTGCCCAAATCCTGGGAATTCTCTGCCCCAAATCCTGGAAATTCTCTGCCCAAATCCTGGGAATTCTCTGCCCCAAATCCGGAAATTCTCTGCCCAAATCCCGGGAATTCTTGCCCAAATCCTGGAAATTCTCTGCCAAATCCCGGAAATTCTCTGCCCAAATCCCGGGAATTTCTGCCCAAATCCTGGGAATTCTTGCCAAATCCTGGAAATTCTCGCCCCAAATCCGTCTCTGAAATCCTGGAAATTTTGCCCAAATCCTGGGAATTCTCGCCCCAAATCCTGGGAATCTCTGCCCAAATCCTGGGAATTCTCTGCCCAAATCCTGGAAATTCTCTGCCCAAATCCTGGGAATTCTTTGCCCCAAATCCTGGAAATTCTCTGCCCAAATCCTGGGAATTCTCTGCCCCAAATCCTGGAAATTCTGCCCAAATCCCGGGAATTCTCTGCCCAAATCCGGGAATTCTTGCCCCAAATCCTGGAAATTCTTGCCCCCAATCCTGGGAATTCTCTGCCCAAATCCTGGGAATTCTCTGCCCAAATCCTGGGAATTCTCGCCAAATCCTGGGAATTCTCAACCACATCCTGGGAATTCTCAGCCCAAATCCCGAATCTCTGCCCAAATCCTGGATCCTGCCAAATCTGGAATTTGCCCAAATCTGGATTCTCGCCCAAATCCTGGGATTCTGCCCCAAACCTGGTCCCCTGGTCTGCCAAACCCGTTCTGCCCAAATCCTGGGATTCTCTGCCCAAATCCTGGGAATTCTCTGCCCAAATCCTGGAATTCTCTGCCCAAATCCGGAATTCTGCCAAATCCTGGAATTCTCTGCCAAATCTGATTTGCCCCGGAATTTGCCCAAATCCGAAATCTCTGCCCAAATCCTGGGAATTCTTGCCCAAATCCTGGAATTCTCTGCCAAATCCTGAAATTCTCTGCCAAATCCTGGAAATTCTTGCCCAAATCCGGATTCCGCCCAAATCCCGGAATTCTTGCCCCAAATCCGGGAATTCTCTGCCCAAATCCTGGGAATTCTCTGCCCAAACCCGGGTTCGCGCCCAAATCCGGGAATTCTCTGCCCATCCCGGATCAATCGGATTAAATCTGAAATCGAATTGTCCCAAATCCTGGATTCTCGCCCAAATCCGGAATTCTGCCCAAATCCGGGAATTCTCTGCCCAAATCCTGGGAATTCTCTGCCCAAATCCCGGGAATTCTCGCCAAATCGGATTTGCCAAACAATTTGCCAAATCGAATTCTCTGCCCAATCCCGGAATCTGCCCCAAATCCTGGGAATTCTCTGCCCCAAATCCGGGAATTCTCTGCCAAATCCGGAATTCCGCCAACGGTCGCCAAATCCTGGGAATTCTGCCCAAATCCAATCTCGCCAAATCCGGGAATTCTCTGCAAATCCGGAAATTCTCTGCCCAAATCCGGAATTTGTGCCCCAATCCGGAATTTCAGCCCCAAATCCGGGTTCTGCCCCAAACTTTCCAAACCAATCTCTGCCAAACCATCTGCCCAAATCCGGGAATTCTCTGCCCAAATCCTGGGAATTCTTGCCCAAACCTGGGTTCTGCCCCACCTGGTCCGCACGGTTCTGTGCCCAAATCCGGGAATTCTTGCCCAAATCCTGGAATCTGTGCCCCAAATCCTGGGAATTCTCGCCCCAAATCCTGGGAATTCTCTGCCCCAAATCCGGGAATTCTGCCAATCCCGGAATTCTCTGCCCAAATCCTGGAAATTCTCTGCCCCAAATCCTGGGAATTCTCAGCCCCAAATCCTGGGATTCTCTGCCCCAAATCCGGGATTCTCTGCCCCAAATCCGGGAATTCTCTGCCCCAAATCCGGGAATTTCTGCCCCAAATCCGGGTCTGCCAAATCCGGATTCTCTGCCCAAATCCTGGAATTCTCTGCCCAAATCCGGGAATTCTCGCCCAAATCCCGGGATTGCCCAAATCCGGGATCGCCCAAATCGGGATCGCCCAAATCCTGGAATTCTCGCCAAATCCTGGGAATTCTGGCCCAAATCCGGGAATTCTCTGCCCAAATCCGGGAATTCTGCCCAATCCTGGGTCTGCCCAATCCGGTTCGCCCCAAATCCTGGAATTCTCTGCCCCAAATCCTGGGTTCGCCCCAAATCCAATTCTCTGCCCAAACCCGGGAATTCCTGCCCAAATCCAGAATTCTCAGCCCCAAATCCCGGGAATTCTGGCCCCAAATCCTGGGAATTCTGGCCCCAAATCCTGGATTTCTGCCCAAATCCGGGATTGCCAACATTCGCCAAACGGGTTTAGCCAAATCCCGGGAATCTTGCCCAAATCCCGGAATCTCTGCCCCAAATCCTGGGAATTCTCTGCCCCAAATCCTGGGAATTCTGCCCCAAATCCGGGGATTTTGCC
The DNA here is from genome assembly GCA_037013685.1 of Acridotheres tristis. Taxonomy (NCBI): domain Eukaryota; kingdom Metazoa; phylum Chordata; class Aves; order Passeriformes; family Sturnidae; genus Acridotheres; species Acridotheres tristis. Next base: position 1,472,138 of record CM072915.1, on the reverse strand, counting down.
CAAATCCTGGGAATTCTCTGCCCAAATCCTGGAAATTCTTGCCCAAATCCTGGGAATCTCTGCCCAAATCCGGGAATCTGCCAAATCCTAGGAATTCTCAGCCCCAAATCGGGAATTTCGCCCAAATCCGGGAATCTCGCCAAATCCGGGAATCTCTGCCAAATCCGGGAATTCTCGCCAAACCCTGGGAATTCTCAGCCCCAAATCCTGGGAATTCTGCCCCAAATCCTGGGAATTCTCTGCCCCAAATCCTGGGAATTCTCTGCCCCAAATCCTGGGAATTCTCTGCCCCAAATCCTGGGAATTCTCTGCCCCAAATCCCGGGAATTCTGTGCCCCAAATCCTGGGAATTCTCTGCCCCAAATCCTGGGAATTCTCTGCCCCAAATCCTGGGAATTCTCTGCCCCAAATCCTGGGAATTCTCTGCCCCAAATCCTGGGAATTCTCTGCCCCAAATCCTGGGAATTCTCTGCCCCAAATCCTGGGAATTCTCAGCCCCAAATCCTGGGAATTCTCAGCCCCAAATCCCGGGAATTCTCTGCCCCAAATCCTGGGAATTCTCAGCCCCAAATCCTGGGAATTCTGCCCCAAATCCCGGGAATTCTCTGCCCCAAATCCCGGGAATTCTCTGCCCCAAATCCCGGGAATTCTCTGCCCCAAATCCTGGGAATTCTCTGCCCCAAATCCCGGGAATTCTCTGCCCCAAATCCCGGGAATTCTCTGCCCCAAATCCTGGGAATTCTCTGCCCCAAATCCTGGGAATTCTGTGCCCCAAATCCCGGGAATTCTGTGCCCCAAATCCTGGGAATTCTCTGCCCCAAATCCTGGGAATTCTCTGCCCCAAATCCTGGGAATTCTGCCCCAAATCCTGGGAATTCTCTGCCCCAAATCCCGGGAATTCTCTGCCCCAAATCCTGGGAATTCTCTGCCCCAAATCCTGGGAATTCTCTGCCCCAAATCCTGGGAATTCTGCCCCAAATCCTGGGAATTCTCAGCCCCAAATCCTGGGAATTCTCTGCCCCAAATCCCGGGAATTCTCTGCCCCAAATCCTGGGAATTCTCAGCCCCAAATCCCGGGAATTCTGGCCCCAAATCCTGGGAATTCTCTGCCCCAAATCCCGGGAATTCTCAGCCCCAAATCCTGGGAATTCTCTGCCCCAAATCCTGGGAATTCTCTGCCCCAAATCCTGGGAATTCTGCCCCAAATCCTGGGAATTCTCTGCCCCAAATCCTGGGAATTCTGTGCCCCAAATCCCGGGAATTCTGTCCCACCTCAGAGTCCTCGGCTGCTCCGGCTCCGGTGACGATCCCGAATCTTTCCTTCCTCTTCTTCAGCTTCTCATCCTCCTCACTCTGGGAATTTTGGGAATTTTGGGAATGTTGGGATTTTGGGAATGGATCCCTGGGATCTCTCCCAGTCCCAATTCCAGGGTAGGGAAACATTCCTGTTATCCCTGGGTGACCCAATCCCCAAAAACCTCAAAATTCCCAAAAAAACCCCAATTCCCAAACCTCAGAATTCCTGAAAAAACCCAATTCCTCAAAATCCCAATTCCCAAAAACCCCAATTCCCCAAAAAAATCCAAATTCCCAAACCTCAGAATTCCTGAAAAACTCCAATTCCCAAAAACCTCAAAAGTCCCAAAAACCTCAAAATTCCCAAAAAAACCCCAATCCCCAAACCTCAGAATTCCTGAAAAATCCCAATTCCCCAAAAACCTCACAATTCCCAAAAAAACCCCAATTCCCAAACCTCAGAATTCCTGAAAAACCCCAATTCCTCAAAATCCCAATTCCCAAAAACCCTAATTCCCAAAAATCCCCATTCCCCCAAAAAAATCCAAATTCCCAAACCTCAAAATTCCTGAAAAACCCCAATTCCCAAAAATCCCCATTCCCCCAAAAAATCCAAATTCCCAAACCTCAAAATTCCTGAAAAACCCCAATTCCCAAAAATCCCCATTCCCCCAAAAAAATCCAAATTCCCAAACCTCAAAATTCCTGAAAAACCCCAATTCCCAAAACCCCCAAATTCCCAAAAAAAAAAACCCCAAAATTACAAAACCCCAAATTTCCTGAAAAATCCCAAAATTCCCCCAAAAACCCCCCAATTCCTGAAAAAAAACCCCAAAATTCCCCCAAAAAAACCCCAAACAGGGCTGGAAAAGTTTGGGATTTTGGGATAATCCAGGCCCTGGCATTCCCAGAATTCCCAGAATTCCCAGAATTTTCAGAATTCCCAACTCTCACCTTCTTGGAGAGGGAGGAGACGTTGAGGCCAAACCTCTGGGCCCTTTCCTTGAGCTTTTCCAGGTTTATCTGGGAAAAGGAAATTTGGGATTTTGGGGTCAAAGCCTGGAATTCCAAAGGGGAAAAATTCCAGAAAAAACTCCTGGAATTCCACCCCCCCCAAATCCAGAGGGGTTGATCCTGGAAAAAAATCCTGTGGGTTTTTTTTTTTTTTTTTTTTGTGGGAATTCCAACCCAAAGTTCAGCTGTGATCCCAAAAATTCCAGGTTTGATCCCAAAATTTCCAGCTGAGATCCCAAAATTCCTGATCCCAAAATTTCCAGCTGAGATCCCAAAATTCCTGATCCCAAAATTTCCAGCTGAGATCCCAAAATTCCTGATCCCAAAATTTCCAGCTGAGATCCCACCCAAAGTTTCCATTCCCATTCCCAAAATTCCAGGTGAAATCCCCAAAATTCCCAACCAAGTTCCCACCCAGAATTCCAACTGAATTCCCAAAATTCTACTGGAATTCCCAAAATTTCTGTTCCTGTTCTCAAAATTCCAGGTCTGATCCCAAAATTCCAACTGAGATCCCAAAATTCCCACTCCTGATCCCAAAATTCCCCCCAAATTCCCCAAAATTCCACTGGAATTCCCAAAATTCCCCCCAAATTCCCCTGGAAATCCCAAAATTCCCCCCAAATTCCCCAAATTCCACCCAAATTCCCCAAAATTCCCCCAAATTCCACTGGAATTCCCAAAATTCCCCCCAAATTCCACTGGAATTCCCAAAATTCCCCCTAAATTAACCAAAAATTCCCCCCAAATTCCCAAAATTCCACCCAAATTCCCCCCAAATTCCCAAAATTCTCCCCAAATTCCCCCCAAATTCCCAAAATTCCCCCAAAATTCCCCCAAATTCCCCCCAAACTCCCAAAATTCCCCCCAAAATTCCCCCCAAATTCCCCCCAAATTCCACTGGAATTCCCAAAATCCCCCCAAATTCCCCAAAATTCCACTGGAATTCCCAAAATTCCCCCTAAATTCCCCAAAATGCCCCCCAAATTCCCCAAAATTCTCCCCAAATTCCCCCCAAATTCCCCAAAATTCCCCCCAAATTCCCCCAAATTCCACTGGAATTCCCAAAATCCCCCCAAATTCCCCAGAATTCCATTGGAATTCCCAAAATTCTCCCCAAATTCCCCAAAATTCTCCCCAAATTCCCCAAAATTCCCCCCAAATTCCCCAAAATTCCACTGGAATTCCCAAAATTCCCCAAATTCCAGCCCAATCCCCCCAATCCCAGTTTTTCTCACCGTGGGTTTGGAATCTGCTGAGAGCCCTGAGGGGAAAAAGGAGGAAAATTCCCATCAGGAATTCCAGGGAATGGAATTCCAGGAAAATCCCAATCCTGGTTTTCTTTTTTTTGGTTTTTTTTTTTTTTTTGTGTGTGTTTTTTTTATTTTTTTTTAATTTAATTTTTTAAATTTTTTTAATTTTTTTTTAATTTTTTTTTGGGGGGGGGTGGATCCCAAAAGGAAAAGGGAAATTTGGGATCCAGAATTCCAAGAATTCCCATTCCCTGCTCCCTCTCCTCACCTTTTGTGGGAATTGTGGCCAAGCCAAACCTGTGGGAATGAAAAAAAAAAAAAATTAAATAAAATGGGAATTAGGGCCGGAATTTTGGGAATTAAGGCCGGAATTTTGGGAATTAGGGCTGGAATTTTGGGAATTAGGGCCGGAATTTTGGGAATTAGGGCCGGAATTTTGGGAATTAAGGTTGGAATTTTGGGAATTAGGGCCGGAATTTTGGGAATTAAGGCCGGAATTTTGGGAATTAAGGCCGGAATTTTGGGAATTAAGGCCGGAATTTTGGGAATTAGGGCCGGAATTTTGGGAATTAAGGCTGGAATTTTGGGAATTAAGGCTGGAATTTTGGGAATTAGGGCCGGAATTTTGGGAATTAGGGCCGGAATTTTGGGAATTAGGGCCGGAATTTTGGGAATTAGGGCCGGAATTTTGGGAATTAGGGCCGGAATTTTGGGAATTAAGGCCGGAATTTTGGGAATTAGGGCTGGAATTTTGGGAATTAAGGCTGGAATTTTGGGAGGGGATGGGGGGGGGGGGGAGGGGGGGAGGGGAGGGGAATTAAGGCTGGAATTTTGGGAATTAGGGTTGGAATTTTGGGAATTAGGGCCGGAATTTTGGGAATTAGGGCTGGAATTTTGGGAATTAAGGCTGGAATTTTGGGAATTAAGGCCGGAATTTTGGGAATTAAGGCTGGAATTTTGGGAATTAGGGCCGGAATTTTGGGAATTAAGGCCGGAATTTTGGGAATTAAGGCTGGAATTTTGGGAATTAAGGCCGGAATTTTGGGAATTAAGGCCGGAATTTTGGGAATTAAGGCCGGAATTTTGGGAATTAGGGCTGGAATTTTGGGAATTAGGGTTGGAATTTTGGGAATTAGGGCCGGAATTTTGGGAATTAGGGCTGGAATTTTGGGAATTAGGGCCGGAATTTTGGGAATTAAGGTTGGAATTTTGGGAATTAAGGATGGAATTTTGGGAATTAAGGCTGGAATTTTGGGAATTAAGGCTGGAATTTTGGGAATTAGGGCCGGAATTTTGGGAATTAGGGCCGGAATTTTGGGAACTAAGGCCGGAATTTTGGGAATTAGGGCCGGAATTTTGGGAATTAGGGCCGGAATTTTGGGAATTAGGACCGGAATTTTGGGAATTAGGGCCGGAATTTTGGGAATTAAGGTTGGAATTTTGGGAATTAAGGATGGAATTTTGGGAATTAAGGCTGGAATTTTGGGAATTAAGGCTGGAATTTTGGGAATTAGGGCCGGAATTTTGGGAATTAGGGCCGGAATTTTGGGAACTAAGGCCGGAATTTTGGGAATTAGGGCCGGAATTTTGGGAATTAGGGCCGGAATTTTGGGAATTAGGACCGGAATTTTGGGAATTAGGACCGGAATTTTGGGAATTAGGGCCGGAATTTTGGGAATTAAGGCCGGAATTTTGGGAATTAGGGCCGGAATTTTGGGAATTAGGGCCGGAATTTTGGGAATTAAGGCTGGAATTTTGGGAATTAGGGCCGGAATTTTGGGAATTAGGGCCGGAATTTTGGGAATTAGGGCTGGAATTTTGGGAATTAGGGCCGGAATTTTGGGAATTAGGGCCGGAATTTTGGGAATTAAGGCTGGAATTTTGGGAATTAAGGCTGGAATTTTGGGAATTAGGGCTGGAATTTTGGGAATTAGGACCGGAATTTTGGGAATTAGGGCCGGAATTTTGGGAATTAGGGCCGGAATTTTGGGAATTAGGGCCGGAATTTTGGGAATTAAGGCTGGAATTTTGGGAATTAAGGCTGGAATTTTGGGAATTAGGGCCGGAATTTTGGGAATTCTCCTTCCCAGGATCTTCCCTGGATTTGGATTGGCTGGAAACTGTTTGGAATTCCTGCAGGGATTCTTAGTTTTTCCCCCAAATTCCCAAATTTTGTTTTCCATTTTCCATCCAAGGGGGGGGGGGGCCCTGGAGAGGATTTTTCCATGGAAAAATCTGGGAATGGGATGGGAAGGAGCAGAAATCCCACAAAATTCCCTCCTGGAAAAGTTCCCAAAAAATCCCCAAAAAAATCCCTCAAAATTCCCCCCAAAAATATCTCAAAATTCCTCCAAAATTCCCCCCAAAAAATCCCTCAAAACCCCAAAATTCCCCCAAAAATTCCCCAAAAATCCCCAAAATTCCTTCAAAATTCCCACAACCCCCCTCCCCCAAATCCCACAATTCCCCCAAAATTCCCATAAATTCCCACAAAACCCCCAAAATTCCCCCAAAATTCCCCCCCAAAATCCCCAAATCTCCCCCCAGTCCTGCCCTTCTCCCACCCCAGCCCCTCCCAGGCAGGAATCCCATCCTGAATTCCCAGAATTTCCCTGGAATTTCTGGAATTTTCCCGGAATTCCCCCGGAATTTCCAGAATTTTCCAAGAATTTCCCCAGAATTTCCCCGGAATTTTCCCCAGAATTCCCCCCAGAATTTTCCTGGAGTTTTCCCAGAATTTCCCCAGAATTCCCCCCAAATTTCTCCAGAATTCCCAGAATTTTCCCAGAATTCCTCCAGAATTCCCAGAATTTCTGGAATTTTCCTGGAATTTCCCCCAGAATTCCCCCGGAATTTTCCAGAATTCCCAGAATTTCCCTGGAATTTCTGGAGTTTCCCCAGAATTCCCAGAATTTTCCCAGAATTCCTGGAATTTTCCAGAATTTCCCCAGAATTCCCATAATTTTCCCAGAATTTCCCCATAATTCCCAGAATTTTCCAGAATTCCCCCCCAAATGCTGGAATTTTCCCAGAATTCCCCCAGAATTTTCCCAGAATTTCCTGGAATTTCCCCCCAAATTCCCAGAATTTCCCCCAAAATTCCCAGAATTTCCCCCAGAATTCCCAGAATTTTCCCAGAATTCCTGAAATTTCCCTGGAATTTCCCCTAATTTCCCCAGAATTCTCCAGGAGTTTTCCCAGAATTTCCCCCCAATTTTCTGGAATTTCCCCCAGAATTCCCCATAATTTCCCTGGAATTTCCCCAGAACTTCCCCAGAATTCCCAGAATTTTCCCAGAATTCCCATAATTTTCCCAGAATTCCCGGAATTTTCCAGAATTTTCCCAGAATTCCCAGAATTTCCCCCCAATTTCTGGAACTTCCCCCAGAATTTCCAAAATTTTCCAGAATTTCCAAAATTTTCCAGAATTTCCCCCAGAATTTTCCAGAATTCCCCCCCTAAATTCTGGAATTTCCCCAGAATTTTCCCCAGAATTTTCCAGGAATTTGCCCAGAATTCCCCCAGAATTCCCGGAATTTCCCAGAATTCCCCCAGAATTTCCCAGAATTCCCCCCAGAATTCCCAGAATTTCCCAGAATTCCCCCCAGAATTCCCAGAATTCCCCCAGAATTTCCCAGAATTTCCTAGAATTCCCAGAATTTCCCCAGAATTTCCCCCAGAATTCCCCCAGAATTTCCCAGAATTCCCCCAGATTTTCCCAGAATTTCCCAGAATTCTCCCATAATTTCCCAGAATTCCCCCCAGAATTTCCCAGAATTTTCCTGTAATTTTCCCCAGAATATCCCAGAATTCTCCCAGAATTCCCCCAGAATTTCCCAGAATTCCCCCAGAATTCCCGGAATTCCCCAGAATTCCCGGAATTTCCCAGAATTCCCGGAATTTCCCAGAATTCCCTGCCCACCTGGCCGCCCTCGCCGCCTTTTTGCTCTCGAGGCTGACGGGGACGTTGAACCTCTCGGCTCTTTTCTGCATCCTCTGAAAAACAGGGAAAGGGACACGGGAATTTGGGGGGAATTTTGGGGAATTTCCAGGGGAAAAAAAAAAAATTGGGGTTTTCTGGGAAAAAAATGGGATTTTTTTAGGAAAAAAATGGGATTTTTTTAGGAAAAAATTGGGGTTTTTCTAGGAAAAAAATGGGATTTTTTTAGGAAAAAAATTGAGATTTTCTAGGGGAAAACAATTGGGATTTTTTAGGAAAAAAATAGGATTTTCTAGCAAAAAATTTGGATTTTCTAGGGAAAAAAAATGGGATTTTTTTAGGAAAAAATTGGGATTTTTTTTAGCAAAAAAATTGAGATTTTCTAGGGGAAAAAAATTGGGATTTTTTAGGAAAAAAATGGGATTTTCTAGCAAAAAATTTGGTTTTTCTAGGGAAAAAAAATGGGATTTTTTTAGGAAAAAATTGGGATTTTTGTAGGGAAAAAAAAGTGGGATTTCTTAAGGGAAAATTGGGATTTTCTAGAAAAAAATAAAAAGGAAAATTGGGAAAAAAAGAGAAAAAAGTGGGGAAAAAAGGGGGAAAAAGGGGAAAAAAAGGGGAAAAAAGGGGAAAAAAGGGAAAAAAGTGAAAAAAGGGGAAAAAAGGGGAAAAAAAGGGGAAAAAAGGGGGAAAAAAGGGAAAAAAGGGAAAAAAGGGGAAAAAAAGGGGAAAAAAGGGGAAAAAAGGGGAAAAAAGGGAAAAAAGGGGAAAAAAGGGGAAAAAAGGGGAAAAAAGGGGAAAAAAGGGGAAAAAAGGGGGAAAAAGGGGGAAAAAGGGGGAAAAAGGGGGAAAAAGGGGGAAAAAGGGAAAAAAAGGGGAAAAAAGGGGAAAAAAGGGGAAAAAAAGGGGAAAAAAAAGGGGAAAAAAAGGGGAAAAAAAGGGGAAAAAAAGGGGAAAAAAGGGGAAAAAAAGGGGAAAAAAAGGGATTGTGGGATCAGGGAATGGGGGTGGGGCTGAGCCCAACCCAGGGGGAGCTTCCCAAAATTCCAGGGGCATCCCAGGGGTGGAGAATCCTTTGGGAATTCTGCCTCAAAATCCCATAAAATTCCCCCAAATTCCCAAACTTCCAGCGTTCCCCTTATCCCAGGTGATGAGAAATTCTCTGGGAATTCTGCTCCAGGCTGGAATTTTTTCCCCCCCCCCAAAAAAAATCCCCAAATTCCCATTTTCCTGGAATTTCCCCATCCCAAGGTGCTCCAGCCTGGACTGGGACAATTCCAGGGCTGGAAAATCCCAAAAAAATCCACCTGGGAGCTGCTGGAAAATCGGGATCAGGGAATTTTTTTACCTCCATCTGGGAGATTTCTGAGGAGATTTTCACCATTTTCTTCTCCTGGATCCTGGAAAAGTTTGGGAAAAAGAGGGAAAAGGTCAGGGATGCTCCAGAGGCTGCTCCAGGTGGGGTTTGGGATCCAGGAATTCCCAAATCCAAGGAATCCCAAATCCAAGGAATCCCAAATCCAGGAAATCCCAACCCCAGGAGTCCCAAACCCAGGGAATCCCAAATCCAGGGAATCCCAAATCCAGGAAATCCCAACCCCAGGAGTCCCAAACCCAGGGAATCTTCTCACTCCAAGGAATCTCAAATCCAGAGAATCCCAAATCCAAGAAATCCCAAATCCCAGGTAATCCCAAAACCACAAAATCCCAACTCCATGGCATCCCAAATCCTGAAATCCCAAATCCATGGTATCCCAAATCATCCCAAATCCCAAAGAATCCCAAATCCCATGGAATTCCAACCCCAGGAATCCCAAATCCCAAGAAACCCCAACCCAGGGATTCCCAAATCCATGAATCCCAAATCCAGAAATCCCAAATCCAGGGAATCCCAAATCTCAGGGAATCCCAAATCCAGAAATCCCAAACTCGGGGAATCCCAAATCCAGAAATCCCCAATCCAGGAAATCCCAACTCCATGGAATCCCAAATCCAGGAAATCCCAAATCCAGGGAATCCCAAATCCCATGGAATTCCAACCCCAGGAATCCCAAATCCCAGGAATCTCAAATCCCAAGAAACCCAAACCCAGGGATTCCCAAATCCATGAATCCCAAATCCAGAAATCCCAAACTCAGGGAATCCCAAATCCCAGGAATCCCAAAACCACAAAATCCCATCTCCATGAAATCCCAAATCCAGGGAATCCCAAATCCAGAAATCCCAATTCCATGAAATCCCAAATCCAGAGAATCCCAATTCCATGAAATCCCAAATCCAGAAATCCCAAATCCATAGAATCCCAAACTCAGGAAATCCCAAATCCCAGGGAATCCCAAATCCATAGAATCCCAAATCCAGGGAATCCCAAATCCAGAAATCCCAAATCCATAGAATCCCAAACTCAGGAAATCCCAAATCCCAGGGAATCCCAAATCCATGGAATCCCAAATCCAGAAATCCCAAATCCATAGAATCCCAAACTCAGGAAATCCCAAATCCCAGGGAATCCCAAATCCCAGAAATCCCAAATCCAGAAATTCCAAACTCAGGGAATCCCAAATCCCAGGAATCCCAAATCCAGGGAATCCCAAACTCAGGGAATCCCAAATCCCAGGGAATCCCAAATCCAGGGAATCCCAAATCCAGAAATCCCAAACCCAGAAATCCCAAACTCAGGGAATCCCAAATCCCAGGGAATCCCAAATCCCAGGGAATCCCAAATCCCAGAAATCCCAAATCCAGAAATTCCAAACTCAGGGAATCCCAAATCCCAGGAATCCCAAATCCAGGGAATCCCAAACTCAGGAAATCCCAAATCCCAGGGAATCCCAAATCCAGAAATCCCAAACCCAGAAATCCCAAATCCAGAAATCCCAAACTCAGGAAATCCCAAATCCCAGGAACCCCAAATCCAGGGAATCCCAAAACCACAAAATCCCAACTCCATGGAATCCCGAATCCCAAATCCAGGAATCCCAAATCCCAGGAATCCCAAACCCACAAAATCCCAGCCCCAGGCCCCCCAGTCCCTCATTCCCGAGTTTTTTTTGGGAATTCTCACACGTCAGGCGACTTCACCGGCGCCTCGTCCACCTTCACGGGCGGCTCCGGGGCCTTGGGCTCCTCCTCCTGCAAAACCAGGGAAAAACCACGGAAAAATGTGGGAAAACCAGGGAAAAAACATGGAAAAATGTGGGAAAAACGTGGGAAAAACCATGGAAAAATGTGGGAAAACCGGGGAAAAAACATGGAAAAATGTGGGAAAAACGTGGGGAAAAAACATGGAAAAATGTGGGAAAAACGTGGGAAAAAACATGGAAAAATGTGGGAAAAACGTGGGAAAAACGTGGGAAAAACCAGGGAAAAATGTGGGAAAAACGTGGGAAAAACCACGGAAAAATGTGGGAAAAGCAGGGAAAAAACACGGAAAAATGTGGGAAAACCAGGGAAAAACCATGGAAAAATGTGGGAAAACCAGGGAAAAACCACGGAAAAATGTGGGAAAACCAGGGAAAAACCACGGAAAAATGAGGGAAAACCAGGGAAAAACCACGGAAAAATGTGGGAAAACCAGGGAAAAACCACGGAAAAATGTGGGAAAACCAGGGAAAGAACACGGAAAAATGTGGGAAAACCAGGGAAAAACCACGGAAAAATGTGGGAAAAACCACGGAAAAATGTGGGAAAACCAGGGAAAAACCACGGAAAAATGTGGGAAAACCAGGGAAAAACCACGGAAAATGTGGGAAAAACGTGGGAAAAACCACGGAAAAATGTGGGAAAACCAGGGAAAAACCACGGAAAAATGTGGGAAAAACGTGGGAAAAACGTGGGAAAAACCACGGAAAAATGTGGGAAAACCAGGGAAAAAACATGGAAAAATGTGGGAAAACCAGGGAAAAACCACGGAAAAATGTGGGAAAAACGTGGGAAAAACGCGGGGAAAACGTGGGGAAAACGCGGGAAAAACCACGGGGAAAAACGCGAGAAAACCGCGGGAAAAACCGCGGGAAAAACCCGGAAAAAAACCCGGGAAAAAAACCACGGGAAAAAACTACGGGAAAAAAACCACGGGAAAAAACCACGGGAAAAAACCACGGGAAAAAAACCGGGAAAAAAACCCGGGAAAAAAACCCGGGAAAAAACCACGGGAAAAAACCACGGGAAAAAAACACGGGAAAAAAACACGGGAAAAAAACACGGGAAAAAAACACGGGAAAAACCACAGAAAATCCATGGAAAACCCATCAAATCCAGGGAAAATCCATGGAAACTTCATGGGAAACTCATGGAAAATCCATCAAATCCCGGGAAAATTCATCAAATCCAGGGAAAACCCATGGCAAACATATGGGAAAAAATGGGAAACACATGGAAAACACATGAAAAAGCCATGGAAAATACATGAGAAATGCATGGAAAACCCACGGAAAATCCATTAAAACCATGGAAAATCCATAAAATCCAAGGAAAATCCGTGGAAAATCCGTGGAAAATCCGTGGAAAAATCCAGGAAAAATCCAGGAAAAATCCATGGAAAATCCATGGAAAATCCATCAAACCCATGGAAAATCCATGGAAAATCCATGGAAAATCCATGGAAAAATCCATGGAAAAATTCATGGAAAATCCATCAACCCCATGGAAAATCCATGGAAAAATCCATGGAAAACCCATCAAACCCATGGAAAATCCATGGAAAATCCATGGAAAAATCCATGGAAAAATCCATGGAAAATCCATGGAAAAATCCATGGAAAATCCATGAAAAATCCATGAAAAATCCATGGAAAATCCATCAAACCCATGGAAAATCCATCAAACCCATGGAAAATCCATGGAAAATCCATGGAAAACCCATCAAACCCATGGAAAATCCATGGAAAATCCACAGAAAATCCATCAAACCCATGGAAAATCCATGGAAAATCCACGGAAAATCCATCAAACCCATGGAAAATCCATGGAAAATCCATGGAAAACCCATCAAACCCATGGAAAATCCATGGAAAACCCATCAAACCCATGGAAAATCCATGGAAAATCCACAGAAAATCCATCAAACCCATGGAAAATCCATGGAAAATCCATGGAAAACCCATCAAACCCATGGAAAATCCATGGAAAACCCATCAAACCCATGGAAAATCCATGGAAAATCCATGGAAAATCCATGGAAAACCCATCAAACCCATGGAAAATCCATGGAAAATCCACGGAAAATCCATGGAAAACCCATCAAACCCATGGAAAATCCATGGAAAATCCATGGAAAATCCATGGAAAACCCATCAAACCCATGGAAAATCCATGGAAAATCCACGGAAAATCCATGGAAAACCCATCAAACCCATGGAAAATCCATGGAAAACCCATCAAACCCATCCCAGCCCGTGGCCATTCCCAAAGGAAAATCCCCAATCCAGCCCCCAAATTCCCAGATTTCTGCCTGGAGGATCCTGGTTCCTGCAGAATTCCCCAATTTTCCCAAATTTCAGAAGTCTGGGATGCAGGAGGAGCTGGGAATAATTCCAGGGTGACATTCCCATCCCAAATATTCCAGAGGAAAACAGGGAAAATCCCCAATTTCCTTCAGCTGCCCCAGTGGGAAAAAACAATTCCTGAGTTTTTTCTTGGCACAAAATTCCTTTTCCAGGTGGGGTTTCTTCCCCAAAATCCCTCAAAATTCCCCAAATCCCCCTTTTCCTGGCATTCCCCCATCCCAGGGGGCTCCAGCCCGGTCTGGGATAATTCCAAAATTCAGGAATCCTTTGGGAATTCTGTTCCAGGCAGGAATCCCATCCCAGAATCCCACAAATTCCCTTTTTTTTCCTCAGCATTTCCCAACCCCAGGGTGGGACCAAACCCAAAATCCCAGATCCTGAAATCCCAGATCCTAAAAGCCAAGATCCTAAAATCCCAGATCCTAAAAGCCAAGATCCTAAAATCCCAGATCCTAAAAGCCAAGATCCTGAAATCCAAGATCCTAAAATCCAAGACCCCAAAATCTGGGATCCCAAAATTCAAAATCCAAAATCTGAGATCCCAAAATCCCGGATCTGGAGTATCCCAGGCACCCAATCCAACAGATTTAGGCCCAAAAAAAAAAAAAAAAAAGATGGGAAAAGGATTTAAATCCCACAAGTGTCGGAATGCTGCCCCATTCCCAGCCAGAACCCCCCTGGAAAATCGGGAATATCCCAAAAATTCCCACCTCAATCTCCTCTCCCAGCACGTCCTCCTCGTTGGGCTCTTCCTCAGCTGGAAAAGAAAAGCAGGGAGAGAAAATTCCTCGGGGAACTGGCAGGAAAATGGAAAGGGTTTGGCTGGGGGTGGGAATTCCATGGGAATTGTGGGATTTGGGAGCTCTGACCGTGCTCCTCCAGGTAGGCCTGGAGCCGATGGATCAGGTCCTGCTTGTTGCCTTTGGCTTCCAGCCCCCGGGCCAGGCACTCCTGCTTGAGCTCAGCCAGCTGGGAAAGACACACAGAAAAGTGCTGGGAATGGGAATGGAATGTCCTGGGAATGGGAAATGGAATGTCCTGGGAATGGGATATTCTGGGAATGGGGAATGGAACAGAGAAATGTCCTGGGAATGGAACACAGAAATGTCCTGGGAATGGGGAATGGAATAGAGAAATGTCCTGGGAATGGAATAGAGAAATGTCCTGGGAATGGAATAGAGAAATGTCCTGGGAATGGAATAGAGAAATGTCCTGGGAATGGGAATGGAATATTCTGGGAATGGGGAATGGAATATCCTGGGAATATGGGAATGGAATATCCTGGGAATATGGGAATGGAATATCCTGGGAATATGGGAATGGAATATCCTGGGAATGGGGAATGGAATAGAGAAATGTCCTGGGAATGGAATAGAGAAATGTCCTGGGAATGAGGAATGGAACAGAGAAATGTCCTGGGAATGGGGGAATGGAATGTCCTGGGAATATGGGAATGGAATATCCTGGGAATGGGGAATGGAATATCCTGGGAATGGGGAATGGAACACAGAAATGTCCTGGGAATAGGGAATGGAATGTCCTGGGAATGGGAATGGGATGTCCTGGGAATGGGAATGGGATGTCCTGGGAATGGGAATGGAATATCCTGGGAATATGGGAATGGAATATCCTGGGAATATGGCAATGGAATAGAGAAATGTCCTGGGAATGGAACAGAGAAATGTCCTGGGAATATGGGAATGGAATATCCTGGGAACGGGGAATGGAATGTCCTGGGAATATGGGAATGGAACAGAGAAATGTCCTGGGAATGGGAATGGAACAGAGAAATGTCCTGGGAATGGAACAGAGAAATGTCCTGGGAATGGGGAATGGAACAGAGAAATGTCCTGGGAATGGGAATGGAACAGAGAAATGTCCTGGGAATGGAACAGAGAAATGTCCTGTGAATGGGGAATGGAATGTCCTGGGAATGGGAATGGAATATCCTGAGAATATGGGAATGGAATATCCTGGGAATATGGGAATGGAATATCCTGAGAATATGGGAATGGAATATCCTGGGAATATGGGAATAGAATGTCCTGGGAATGAGAATGGAATAGAGAAATGTCCTGGGAACGGAATAGAGAAATGTCCTGGGAATGGGAATGGAATATCCTGGGAATGGGGAATGGAATGTCCTGGGAATGGGGAATGGAACAGAGAAATGTCCTGGGAATGGGGGATGGAATAGAGAAATGTCCTGGGAATGGGGAATGGAATGTCCTGGGAATATGGGAATGGAATGTCCTAGGAATGGGGAATAGAATAGAGAAATGTCCTTGGAATATGGGAATGGGGAATGGAATATCCTGGGAATATGGGAATGGAATAGAGAAATGTCCTGGGAATGGGGAATGGAACAGAGGAATGTCCTGGGAATATGGGAATGGAATGTCCTGGGAATGGGGAATGGAATGTCCTGGGAGTGGGGAATGGAATAGAGAAATGTCCTGGGAATGGGGAATGGAACAGAGGAATGTCCTGGGAATGGGGAATGGAATAGAGAAATGTCCTGGGAATGGAAATGGAATGTCCTGGGAATGGGGAATGGAATATCCTGGGAATGGGGAATGGAACAGAGAAATGTCCTGGGAATGGGGAATAGAACAGAGAAATTTCCTGGGAATGGAAGAATGAAATATCCTGGGAATTAAATGTTCTGCGAATTGGGGAATTAAATATCCTGAGAATGCAGGAATTAAATAAGTATCCTGAAAATTGGGGAACTAAATATCCTGGGAATCCAACCCCAAGGATTTCCAATCCCAAGGAATCCAAATCCTGAGGAATTCCAACCCCGAGGATCCTCGAAAACTCCCCGGGATCATCCTGGGGGTCCCCAAAAAATTCCAGGGGATCCTCCCTGGGACGTCCTGAGGGAATATTCCCAGGAATATCTCTCAGGAGGGAACACAGGAACCATCCTGGGGACTATCCCTGGAATCTTCAAGGGAAAATTCCCAAAAAACCTCCCCGAGGGATCCTCCCAGGGGATTGTTCCCGGGACACTCCCGGGGGGATCAAGCTGGGAAAAATCTTCAGGAATATCCTCCAGGAAGTGGAACCATGCTGGAAAACCACTCTGGGAATGCTCCTGAGGTACAATCCCAGGGAAATCCTGGGAAAACCGCCCAGCTGAACCATCCCGAGAACCTTCTCGGGGGAATCACCCACGGGAATCATCCCAGGAATCACCCACGGGAATCACCCAAGGAATCACCCACGGGAAACATCCCGGGAATCACCCCAGGGACCCTCGGGGAGTTCCGAATTCGGGGCTCCCGGCCGGGGCGGAGGAGCCCGGGGGCCGCCAGTGCCGGGTTCGGAGCCTCGTGGGTCCCGGTTCCCCCCGGCCCCGGTTCCCTCAGAGCGCCCCCGGTCCCGGTTCCCCCCGGCCCCGGTTCCCTCAGAGCCCCCCCGGTTCCGATTCCCTCAGCCCCGCTTCCCTCAGAGCCCCCCCCCGGTCCCGGTTCCCTCAGCCCCGGTTCCCTCAGAGCCCCCCCGGTCCCGGTTCCCCCTCAGCCCCGGTTCCCCCTCAGCCCCGGTTCCCTCAGAGCCCCCCCCGGTCCCGGTTCCCCCTCAGCCCCGGTTCCCTCAGAGCCCCCCCCGGTCCCGGTTCCCTCAGCCCCGGTTCCCTCAGAGCCCCCCCGGTCCCGGTTCCCCCTCAGCCCCGGTTCCCCCTCAGCCCCGGTTCCCTCAGAGCCCCCCCCGGTCCCGGTTCCCCCTCAGTCCCGGTTCCCTCAGAGCCCCCCCGGTCCCGGTTCCCCCTCAGCCCCGGTTCCCTCAGAGCCCCCCCGGTCCCTTCAGAGCCCCCCCCGGTCCCGGTTCCCCCCGGCCCCGGTTCCCTCAGAGCCCCCCCGGTCCCGTTTCCCCCTCAGCCCCGGTTCCCTCAGAGCCCCCCCGGTCCCGGTTCCCCCTCAGCCCCGGTTCCCCCAGCCCCGGTTCCCTCAGAGCCCCCCCGGTCCCGGTTCCCCCTCAGTCCCGGTTCCCCCTCAGCCCCGGTTCCGGTTCCCCCTCAGCCCCGCTATCTCCGGGGGTTTCCCGGGCCTCACTTCCCGCTCCCCTCCCTCACAACCGCCCCTGTCCCGGTTCTGCCCGCGGTTCTCTCAGAGCCTCCCCCCAGTTCCGAGTTCCCCTCAGCGCCGCTTCCCCCGGGTCCCGGTTCCCGCTCCACGCCGCTCTCCCGGAGCCCTCGGAGCCTCCTCGGCCCCGGTTCCACCGGCGCTTCCCTTAGAGCCCCCTCAGAACCCCCCGGCCCATTTCCCGCCGTTCCCTCGTGCACTCCCTCAGCCCCAGCCGCCATTTCCGCGCTCCTCCCGCGCGCTGTCCCGGTTGCCGGGCTCTGTCTCCGCCGTCCCCGCCGTTCCCCCGCCGTTCCCCCGGCCCCGTTCCCGCTCCCAGCGGCACCTTCAGCTTGTGCAGCTCCACCGGCTCCGCCGCCATCTTGGCACCCCTACCGCCGGCTCCGCCCCCTCACACCGCTCTGACCAATCAGCGCCTCGGATCCTCCGCCGTCCCGCCCAAATCCGCCGCTCGCCATTGGTCAGCGCTGCCGGTAGTACCAGCCAGTGATTGGCTGTCGGGCGCTAAGGGGGGGGGCTATATTGACCGACGTGCAGGTGAACCAATGGGGGGAGGAGATGCTGAGGGACGGCCAATGAAAAGAGAGGGCGGGAACGCGAACTTCCGGGAGGTGAGGCCAGGACTGGCCTGGGGGTCGTTGAGGGACGTCGTTGTAAATAATTATTGTTAATTGTCGATCTTCGTTAAACTATTAGCATTGTTACCTTGAGTCGGATATTTCTTATTTATTAGTTCGTGTTATTACTTATTTATTGTTTATTTGTTGTTACATTCCTTGCGATCTTGTTGCTTACCAAAACATATTTCTCGTTAAGATTTAGGCTCTGTATTATATGATTGTAACGTAAAAACTACTTATGCTACGGCTGCGTAGTTAGAGTATCCTGTAAAAGGTATTTTGTACTAGTTTTCTTTATAAATCTGCTTCTTAATTATTCTTCTTCACCCAGGGGTGCAAAGCACAAATTTGGGGTCATTTTCCAGAATATTTCAGAGTTTCCCACTCCTTGCCCCTTTGTAGGTACTGCTGGTTTATTGCGATATTAATTTTTTTGTACCGCAATTTACTTATCTATCATTTAGTACTACTGGGTGTCCTACTATTACTCATTAAAAGCATTTCAAGTGTCCAGAACATCCTCCATTTCCCATAGCTCCTGAGCCACAACCCCCCCCCATATTAATCATTAAAATAACTTCAATAATCTCAATAATTAAAATAATTTGAACGATTAAAATTATCCTCCCCTTTTGGATGGGTGTGGGAGCCGCCATGATGGGTGTGGAGCCGCCATGATGGGTGTGGGGGGCACCGTGATGGGTGTGGAGCCGCCATGATGGGTGTGGGGGTCGCCATGATGGGTGTGGAGCCGCCATGATGGGTGTGGGGGGCACCGTGATGGGTGTGGAGCCGCCATGATGGGTGTGGAGCCGCCATGATAGGTGTGAGGGTCGCCATGATGGGTGTGGGCGCCGCCGTGATGGGTGTGGAGCCGCCGTGATGTGCGTGGAGGCCGCCATGCTAGGAGTCGTCGTTCCACCGTCGGGTCAGACCGTATCTCCCGGACTAACCCGACACGTCCTCACCCGGTCCTGGCCATTGTGGACCCTCTACAACCCCGGTAACGGCGCCTGGAGCGCCAGGAGCGCGGCCTTGCCCACACTCAAGATGGCGCCGCCCCCGAGAGCTGATAGGCGCTCAGTGTGGCGTCAGTGACGTCATTCTCCTTCCGGTGCGGGCCGGAAGTGGCGCGGCCGTGGCGGCCCGGCGCTGCCGGGGCTGGTGAGGCCGGGGGGGGATTCGGGGACACCGGGAGGGATTTGGGGACACCGGGAGGGATTCGGTACACCGCGGAGGGGCTGAGGGGCCGCCGGTGGCAGCGGTCGGGGCGGGGGGGCCGGGACCGCGCCTGCGCCAGGCCGGGGTTTGGGGCTGGGGACGCCGTGAGGGCCCCGCGGGCTCCTTGGGCCCGCTCGTGTCCCCTCAGTGTCCCCTCAGTGTCCCCAGCCCTCCCCGGCTGTGCTGTGACCCCCGGAGTGACACCGGGTGACCCCCGAGGTGACACTGAGGTGTCCCCAGATCGCCACGATGGCCACGAGCCGCTCGGAGGATGAGGAGTCCCTGGCGGGGCCCAAGCGGGGCCCGGCCACCCCCGCGGGGACTGTCCCCAAACGGCGGAGCTCCTCCAGGTACGGGGACAGGAGGGGACAGGGAGG
>CM072915.1:1230000-1452722 GCA_037013685.1 Acridotheres tristis | reverse complement strand
AGTCCCAGGCAGAAGGGCTAGATTTCCATTTTGGTTCAGCAACGCTGCTGCAAGAGCATGAAGGGAGATTTCAAATACCGTTCAAGTGGCACAACCACGTCAGAAATTACTTTCAGAGCTAAAACGGCAACTTGGCAATTCCACTTCGACTTCTGATACCAAGCCCACGTGGAGAGCTGAATCCTGGAGGGCCCTTACGTCACAGGATTGCTAGAGTTATCCATCCCCAGTTTGCTGACTAGGGCTAGAAAGTGTATCCCCCAAGTCATGGAGTTGGGATGTTGACAGGTTACCACATACCATCAATGTGAGAGACGGGGATGCTGATGTTATCAGAGTCCTGTTTAAACAGAGCCACCTGGAGCACGCTGGCTGCCTGAACCAGGTCTGCTGCCTTGTCAGTGTAGGGACAGGGGTTGGTCACCAGCTTCAGCAGGATCTGTCAGCAAAGGTGGGGAGAAAGGTAAGTGCACCTTCTGGCTGGCAAGTGCAGGGGAGCCACACGGTACCGAGAACGACCACGTGCTGAAAGCTGGGCAGCTTTGATGAGGACAACTTCCATCTCACTTCTGCAGGATTCTGTCTACAGTTCCTGCTCTACAGGGGACACTGATGGAAAAACAAAAACCCACCACAATTTGGCACCTAGATTGCAACCACACACTGAGTACCTGGGGAGACCACAGTGGAGGCAAAGCACTGGGCATTCAACATCCTGAAGAGTAAACAGCAAGTGTCACCTTTCCTTGTAAAGGACCACCATCTACTGAGCTCTGATAATGCTGGCACCTAAAGAGGAGATAAAAGCTACCCACCCCTACACCACTCTACCCTTACACCAACAGTGCTGTAATAACAGCTGATCTTTTGGGATTTCATTTTCCTACAAATCATTTTGCTCCCCTCCCACTGAAGACAAGAAGGATAACTGATAAAAAATAAAAATCCAAAGTAATATCTTCTTGATCAATGTCAAGACCTTCGCAGATGGGGATGTTAATTTTCAAGACAAAAAGTACTCCTTGCATCAAAGCTGGGATCAGACAGTAACAGAGAGGAATACTCTGCAGGGCCAGAGGAAACCAGATAAGACTTATGAAAGGCTAGAGTACTGAAGTACAGATTAAAGAAATACTGATAAAAAATAAAAAACCAGAGTAATATCTTCTTGATCAATGTCAAGACCTTTGCAGGCACAAACTACGCTGATTTATTACAGTATCAGAATTAATTCAGCCTCGGGGGGTGCGTAAACACGACACATATTTTCTTTGCTCTTTCATCAACTGCTGCAGTGAAGTCCGTTCACAGCATTGATTTCTGTCAAATATTTCGTTACTAGCCAGTTATTTGACAGCAAATTTCAACAAGAGTCACAGGAAAGGAGACTGTTGACCACACAATCCTGCAGCAAAGGTAACTGCTTCGAGAAAAAACTGTACAATCCTGAAATTTCAGGCCAGTGGGACAGAGTGAATATCCTGATATTTCAATTCAAAAGCTTACCTTAATGGTCTCGGGCTCCTGGGCTTGGAGGGGGGGTCGGTTCGGAAGGGCCTCCTCCGGAGGAGGGGATCCCCCGGGGGAGTCAGGGTGAGCCCCCTCCGGAGGGCGGGGGTCCGGGGAGGGGGGAGAGGAAAAAGAGGAAGATGAGGAGGAGGAAGAAGGGGGAGAGGGTTTGAGAGGAGGGGAAGCCCAAATCCGTGCTGTGTGCCGAGCTCCGACAGCAGGCTGCAGCCCGCAGCTCAGTGTGAGCACGGGGCAGAGGAGGCGATTTCTGGGCATTAAATCACCCTGAGCCGGGCCCGGCACCGCCCCTGCAGCACCGTCCCCAGTACAGCTCGGTACCGCTCCGGGATCACCCGGCCGCACCCCCGGTACCGCCTGGGACCACCGGGGACCGCCCCTAAAGCACCGCCCCCGGTCCCGCCCGGTCCCGTCCCCGGGACCTCCGTGCCCCGCCTCGCCAAGCCCCGGCTCCGCCCCGAGCCTGCCCGGGCTGGGCCGGGACCATCGCTGGCGGCCCCGCCCCTCTTCCCCGGGCCGAACCGGGCTGAAGGAGATGTCCGCACGATTGGAAACGCCGCCGAAAATCGCACCCGTGGGATCGGTGTCGGCTTCGTGCGCAGGCATCCCACTAGAGCGAGCGGGCTCCTTGCTGTGCCATCCTCCTTTTGCAGCCAGATGTAGAAGATCGGGGGAGCGACACCCGAGCCGCCATCTTGGGAGAGGCACGCGCGCAGTACCGCGCTCTGCCCACAAGGTGGCGCTTGGGAGACAGGCAAGGGATGGAATCAAGGAGCGTCCCAATCCTTGAGAAAATCCCCCTGAATGAACGCCCCAAAAACCCCGACCAGAACTGAGAAACCTCCTGCCTCTGTATGAGTGCAAAGGGTGTGCAACGAGTGTGCAAAGAGTGTGCATTAGCAATCCATCGCCGAGCTAATCGATCGGCTGGTGCGATCAATCGATCGCCGATCTAATCGATCGGCAGGCATGAGCAATCGATCGCCGAGATAATCGATCGGCAGGCGCGATCAATCGATCGCCGAGCTAATCGATCGACAGGCGCGATCAATCGATCGCCGATCTAATCGATCGGCAGGCGCGCTCAATCGATCGCCGAGCTAATCGATCGGCAGGCACGAGCAATCGATCGCCGAGCTAATCGATCGGCAGGCACGAGCAATCGATCGCCGAGCTAATCGATCGGCAGGCATGAGCAATCGATCACCTAGCTAATCGATCGGCTGGCATTAGCAATCGATTATCGAGCAATCGATCGGCAGGCATGAGCAATCGATCGCCGAGCTAATCGATCGGCAGGCATGAGCAATCGATCGCCGAGCCAATCGATCGGCAGGCATGAGCAATCGATCGCCGAGCTAATCGATCGGCAGTCGCGAACAATCGATCGCCGAGCTAATCGATCGGCAGGCATGAGCAATCGATCACCTAGCTAATCGATCGGCTGGCATTAGCAATCGATTATCGAGCAATCGATCGGCAGGCATGAGCAATCGATCGCCGAGCTAATCGATCGGCAGGCATGAGCAATCGATCGCCGAGCCAATCGATCGGCAGGCATGAGCAATCGATCGCCGAGCTAATCGATCGGCAGTCGCGAACAATCGATCGCCGATCTAATCGATCGGCAGGCACGAGCAATCGATCGCCGAGCTAATCGATCGGCAGGCATGAGCAATCGATCGCCGAGCCAATCGATCGGCAGGCATGAGCAATCGATCGCCGAGCTAATCGATCGGCAGGCATGAGCAATCGATCGCCGAGCTAATCGATCGGCAGGCATGAGCAATCGATTATCGAGCAATCGATCGGCAGGCATGAGCAATCGATCGCCGAGCTAATCGATCGGCAGGCATGAGCAACCGATCGCCGAGCTAATCGATCGGCAGGCATGAGCAATCGATCGCCGAGCTAATCGATCGGCAGGCATGAGCAATCGATCGCCGAGCCAATCGATCGGCAGGCATTAGCAATCGATCGCCGAGCAATCGATCGGCAGGCATGAGCAATCGATCGCCGAACTAATCGATCGGCAGGCATTAACAATCGATTATCGAGCAATCGATCAAGGCAGAGGCAGAGGAGCCCAGAGCGATGGATCAGGGAGGGAGGAGCAATCGATCATCGATCGATCACACAAACCCCCAGGCACACTCAGGCACTTCACGCCCACGGCGCCTTTAAGGAACGTGAGCTCCCACTTCTTTTCCTTTTCTTCCTCTTTTCTTTCCTCATGTTTTCCTCTTTTTTTCTCCTTTTCCCCTTTTTTCTCCCACACTTCCCCCACATTCTCCTTCACTTTCCCATTTTTCCCTCCCCTTTTTTACCCCGTTTTTCCCCATTTTCTCCCTTTTCCTCCACATTTTCACCCGCTTTTTACCAATTTTTCCCCATTTCCTCTCCCCTTCTGTTCTTCACTTCCTGCAGTAATTTTCAGGCGCTCCCGCGATTGCTTTTTCGGTTGATTTTAGGGATTTTTTTAACCCCTCTCTACTTTTCACCGTCCAGGGTCCCCGCTGTGGCTCCATCGCTCCCGGAGCCGCTGCAGTACCGGGACGATGCGCGGATCGGGAAGAACAAACTCCAAAACCAACTCCAGAGCACAAAAATCCGTTTAATAAACATGAAGACCTCTCACCCACAACACGCCAAATATTAAACAGATGAAAATAAATCACGCGGTTTTAGCCAAAAGGCCACAGTCAATCCCGCCCCCCTCTCCCCACCCGGCTCCCAGCTCTGTGTGTGCTCAGCACCTCCCGCTCATCCCCTCGCCGCCATCGCGGCCTCTCTGTTCCCGTCCTGAGCTTCTCCCCCATCTCCTCCCGGGCTTTCAGTCCGCGCTCCGCACGCTCCGACCCCTCTGAACCCCCAAACGCGCGGAATTTTGGCTCCCATGGGGCCGCTCCTTCCCGGCCACTTCTTCATTTGCAGAACCGCGCCCCTCACTCAGGCGGCGCGGGAAGTTCTTGCGTCACTCGCTCATTAGCATAACCACCTCCCTTATTTGCATATTCATTTCTCGCCACGGGCTCGCTTCGCCCCTTTTCCCCACCCGGCGTCTCTGGGGCTGGGGGGGAACCGGTCCGAGGGAACTGGGGGGTCTCTCCTTCCCCCACGGGGGGATTTTGGGAGAATTGGGGGTCCCTCCTTCCCTCCCGGGGGGATTTTGGGAGAATTGGGGGTCCCTCCTTCCCTCCCGGGGGGATTTTGGGAGAATTGGGGGTCCCTCCTTCCCTCCCGGGGGGATTTTGGGGGGACAGAAAGCGCCGGCACCGCTCGGCTGCCGCGGCCCCTCTCATTCGGAAGCGGTCGGGTGTTTCCGGCACCGCTCGGCTCGCCCCGCCCCTTCCCTGCTCTCGGGTGTTTCCGAAACCGCTCGGCTCGCCCCTTCCCTTGCCTGCGCTCGGGTATTTCCGGCACCGCTCGGCTCTCCCCGCCTCGCCCCGCCCCTTCCCTGGGCTCGGGTGTTTCCGGCACCGCTCGGCTCTTTCCTCCAGAACATCCCCAAAAAATCTGGGTTGTTTGACCCAATCTGGGCCTGTTTGACCCCAGTTTGGGCCTGTTTGACCCCAATCTGGGTTGTTTGACCCCAATCTGGGTTTTTTGACCCCAATCTTGGCCTATTTCGCCCAAATTTTCCCGCCCCTCCCGTTAATGTGGAGATGGCACCGCAGCGCCCCCCAGCGGGGCGGAGGACCCGGGAGCAGCGCCCGTTGCCGCGGTAACGGCGACGCTGGGACCAGTCCGGGACAGAACCGGCACCGCTGGGAACGAACCGAGACGGAACCGGCACCCCTGAGACCGGACCGGGACATTGGGACCGGACAGGTTCCGAACCAGCCCTGCTCGGACCTAACCGAGACCGGTGGGACCGAACCGGGACAGAACCGGGACCGAACCGGGACCATTTGGACCGAACAGGTTCCGAACCAGCCCTGCTCGGACCGAACTGGGACCAGTAGGACCGGACAGGGACCGAACCAGCCCTGCTCGGACCGAACTGGGACCAGTAGGACCGAACCGGGACCGAACCGTGACCAGTAGGACCGGACAGGGACCGAACCGGGACCGAACCGGGACCAGTAGGACCGGACAGGGACCGAACCAGCCCTGCTCGGATCTAACCGAGACCGGTGGGACCGAACCAGGACAGAACCGGGACCGAACCGGGACTATTTGGACCGGACAGGTTCCGAACCAGCTGTGCCCAGACCGGTGGGACCGAACCGGGACCGAACCGAGACCACTGGGACCGGACCGGGATAGAACCGGGAACGTTGGTACCGAACTGAGACAGGTGGGACGGAAACGGGAGCGCTGGGAGCAAAGTGTGGCCGGTGAGACCGAAGCGGTGCCCGGTGGTACCGGGTGGCACCGGGTGGTACCGGGTGGTACCGGCCCCATGGAGCCCGGCGCGCTCGTGCAGTGCCCGTACGACCGGAGCCACCAGGTGCGCGTGTCCCGCCTGCCCTATCACCTGGTGAGGTGCCAGCAGGTGAGCGGGGACACCGGGGGGACACGGGGGACACCGGGGGGATATGGGGGGGACACCGGGACATGGAGGGGACATCGGGACATCGGGATATGGGGGGACATGGGGGGGGACACCGGGACATGGAAGGACATGGGTGAGACACCGGGGGTACATCGGGGACACGGGGGGGACATGGGGGGGACACCGGGGGGACACCGGGATATGGGGGGGACACCGGGGGGACATGGGGGGACACCGGGGGGACACCGGGATATGGGGGGGACACCGGGGCATGGAGGGGACACCGGGACATCGGGATATGGGGGAGACACCGGGGGGACATGGGGGGGACATGGGGGCATGGAGGGGACACCGGGATATGGGGGAGACAGCAGGACATCGGGAGCTGGGGGGATATGGGGGGGACACCGGGGGGAGCTGGGGGGACATGGGGGGGACACCGGGACATGGAGGGGACAGCAGGACATGGGGGGGACATCAGGACATCGGGAGCTGGGGGGATATGGGGGGGGACATCGGGACATGGGGGGGACATGGTGGGGGACATCGGGACATCGGGATATGGGGGGGACATGGAGAGGACATCGGGACATGGGGGGGACATCGGGACATGGGGGGGACATGGGGACAGGGCAGGACCTGCCGGGTTCGGGGTCGGATTTGGGGTGCAGGACCTGCCGGGGGGAGACCAAGAGGGTCTGGGGTCGGCTGGAATGGAGGTCGGGGTCTCTGGGGGTCAGTTTTGGGGTCTCTGGGAGTCAGTTTTGGGGTCTCTGGGGGGTCAGTTTTGGGGTCTCTGGGGGGTCAGTTTTGGGGTCTATCGGGGGTCAGTTTTGGGGTCTATGGGGGTCAGTTTTGGGGTCTCTGGGAGTCAGTTTTGGGGTCTCTGAGGGTCAGTTTTGGGGTCTATGGGGGGTCAGTTTTGGGGTCTCTGGGGGTCAGTTTTGGGGTCTATGGGGGTCAGTTTTGGGGTCTCTGGGGGGTCAGTTTTGGGGTCTATCGGGGGTCAGTTTTGGGGTCTATGGGGGTCAGTTTTGGGGTCTATCGGGGGTCAGTTTTGGGGTCTATGGGGGGTCAGTTTTGGGGTCTATGGGGGTCAGTTTTGGGGTCTATGGGGGGTCAGTTTTGGGGTCTCTGGGGTCAGTTTTGGGGTCTATGGGGGTCAGTTTTGGGGTCTATGGGGGTCAGTTTTGGGGTCTCTGGGAGTCAGTTTTGGGGTCTCTGGGGGTCAGTTTTGGGGTCTCTGGGGGGTCAGTTTTGGGGTCTATGGGGGGTCAGTTTTGGGGTCTCTGAGGGTCAGTTTTGGGGTCTATGGGGGATCAGTTTTGGGGTCTATGGGGGGTCAGTTTTGGGGTCTCTGTCCCCCCCGACGCCCCCCGCCCGTTCCCCAGAACAACCCGCAGGTGTCGCGCACTTTGGCCACCTGCCCGTTCAACGCTCGCCACCGCGTCCCCCGGGGCCACCTGCGCAGCCACGTGACCTCGTGTCCCGACAAACTGCCCCTGGAACTGCCCCTAGGTACGGCCTGTGCCCCCCCCACCCCCCAGGTGTGTCTCCAGGTGTCCCCAGGTGTCCCCATTCCCCCCAGATGTGTCCCCCAGGTGTGCCCAGGTGTGTCCCCTCAGCTCTGTCCCCTCTGTCCCCGCAGACCCCGAGGACACGGCCAGGACAGCCTGGGAGCCCCCCCCGTGCCGGGAGGACTGGGACGCAGGTGAGGGTCCCCAAGGTGTCCCCAAACCCCCTCCCCCCACGATGTCCCCAAACCCCCTCGGTGTCCCCATCGTGTCCCTGTGGTGTCCCCAAACCTCTCCAGTGTCCCCAGACTCCCCCGCAGTGTTCCCATCGTGTCCTCATGGTGTCCCCATCCTGTCCCCAAACCTCGCCTCGGTGTCCCCATCATGTCCCCACCGTGTCCCCTCCCCGTCCCCTCCCTGTCCCCTCCCTGTCCCCTGCAGAGCTGAGCGAGCTGGAGCTGGAGGAGCCCCCCCCGTTCATCCTTCACGTCACCAAGGGTGACCTGCCTGTCCCCTGCCACAGGTAGGACACCTGGGGACAGGGCTGTCACCCCCCCAGTGCCACCGCGGCTGCGGGAGTGTCCCCAGGTGTCACATTCGGGGTGTGTGAATGTCCCCAGGTGTCACACTCAGGTGTGTGAGTGTCCCCAAGTGCCACACTCAGGTGTGTGAGTGTCCCCAATGTCACACTCAGTGTCTGTGAGTGTCCCCAAGTGTCACCCGGGGGTGTGTGAATGTCCCCAGGTGTCACAGCTCTGTTTGTGACTGTCCCCAAGTGTCACACTCAGTGTCTGTGAGTGTCCCCAATGTCACACTCAGTATCCGTGAGTGTCCCCAGGTGTCACCCGGGGGTGTGTGAGTGTCCCCAATGTCACACTCGCTGTATGAATGTCCCCAATGTCACACTCCAGTGTCCCCCCCAGCCCACCCGAACTGACCCCTCCCCCTCCCGTGTCGCCCCCAGCCCCGACCCCGCCACCCCCCCGGAGGGATTGTCACCCAGGAAGTCGCGGCTGGGGACATCGGGAGCGCGCGCGGGGCCCGCGCGGCCCAGGCCGGTGACAGCGGGGGGGGCCCGGGGGGAGACCGGGGGGGGACTCGCGGCCGGGGGGGCCCTCCCAGCTTTGAAATATTTTTGGGAATAAAAAAAATTTTAAAATAATTTAAAAAAAAAAAAAATTGGCTCCAAATCCCCCTGGGGGAGGGGGAACGACGGGGGTGGGGACAAGACCCCCCCCCACACACACTCCGGTCCCCTTCTTGTGACAGTGTCTCCCTGTCTCCTCCCCGGTGTCCTCCTGTCACCCTCCTGGACGTGTCCCCTGTCCCCATCCCCCCCTCAGTGTCCCTGTCACCCCCCCTCTCAGTGTCCCCCTGCCCCTTCCCCCCCGGTGTCCCCCATGTCCCCATCCCCGTCCTGCCACCCCCTGGACGTGTCCCCCCCCGGTGTCCCCCTGCCACCCCCAGGTGTCCCCCTGCCCCCATCCCCCCCCCCTCAGTGTCCCCCTGTCCCCCTCTGTCCTGTCCCCATCCCCCCGCCCCGTCCCCTTTCCCCCGGTCCCGCCTTTTCCGGGAGGAATTTTGGGTTCGGGGGGGGCGATTTTGGGGCCTCTTGCGCAAACCCCCCCCTCCTCCCCTCCCCTCCCCCACTCTGGGTACCGGGGAGGGGACAACAAAGGGGGACACACTCCCCCCCCGAATTTGGGGTGGGGGGGACAAGGGAGGGTCCCAAAAATTTCCCAAAAATTGTCACAGAGCGACCCCAACCCCACCCCGGGGACCCCCAGGAGAGGGGGAGCGGGGGGAGGGGGGAGATCCCCACCCCCACCCATCCCCCCCCCCCAAATCCTCCGGATCTTCCCCTCCCCCCCCCCCCCGCGCTGAGCTCAGCTCGGAGCCGCCGGATTTGGGGCGGAAAAAGTGGAAATGGGAATTTCTGTGTCATCGCAGCGCCCCCGGGGGGAAAAAAAATAACAACCAAAAAAAAAAAAGAAAAAAAAAAAAAAAAATCCCCCCAAAAATTCTCTTTTTCTCCCGATTTTCCCCCTTTTTTTTTTTAATTTTTTTTTTCCAGGGGTTCACCCCGAGGGCAGCGGGGTGGGGGGTTGGGGAGGAATGGAAATCTCTGGAATTGGGAAGAATTCCGGGATCGCAGCTGCGGGGCGGGATTGGGGACTTCGGGATTCCCACCCACCCCCCCCCGCCCGATCCCAACATCTGGCGCAGCTGCCGGGCCCGCCCCTCTCCCCGCATTCCCCATCCCAGCTCGGGTTTATCCTGCATTTATCCCGCTCCTTTTGACCCCAAAATCCTCCTAAAATCCCTTTTTTTTTGTTTTGAATTTTCCACCCCAAAATCCTCCTAAAATCCTTTTTTTTGGAATTTTTCCACTCAAAATCCCTCCTAAAATCTTTTTTTATTATTATTTTCCACCCCAAAATCCTCCTAAAATCCTTTTTTTTTTTATTTTCCACCCCAAAATCCCCATAAAATCCTTTGTTTGGGGGGGAATATTCCACAAAAAAATCCGCCTAAAATCCTTTTTTTATTTTGGAATTTTCCACCCCAAAATCCTCCAAAAAATCCTTTTTTTTTTTTTAATTTTTCCACCCAAAATCCCTCTAAAATCCTTTTTTTTTTTTGAATTTTCCACCCCAAAATCCTCCTAAAATCCTTTTTTTTTATTTTCCACCCAAAATCCCTCTAAAATCCTTTTTTTATTATTTTCCACCCCAAAATCCCCCTAAAATCCTTTTTTTTAAAATTTTTTCACCCAAAATCCCTCTAAAATCCTTTTTTTTTTAAATTTTCCACCCCAAAATCCTTCTAAAATCCTTTTTATTTTTTATTTTACACCCCAAAATCCTCCTAAAATCCTTTTTTTTTTATTTTACACCCAAAATCCCTCTAAAATCCTTTTTTATTTAAATTTTCTACGCCAAAATCCCTCCTAAAATCCTTTTTTTTTAAAAATTTTCCACCCCTCCCAGCGGGATTTGGGATTTTGTCCTCGAGCCCCATCCCAAATCCCACCCTGCACCTCCTCAGGTGGGACCCCCCCCCCAAAAAAAAAAAAAAAAAAATCCCACCCAGCTCCGGGAGGGATTTTTCCAACTTTTTTCACACTTTTTTCACACTTTTTTCACACTTTTCCCAACTTTTTCCAGCTTTTTCCAACTTTTTTCCAAGTTTTTTCCAGCTTTTTCCAACTTTTTTCCAAGTTTTTTCCAGCTTTTTCCGATTTTTTCCAGCTTTTTTTCCCACTTCTTTCAGACTTTTTTCACACTTTTCCCAACTTTTTTCGACTTTTTTCGACTTTTTTCCATTTTTTTCCAATTTTTTCCAACTTTTTTTTCCACTTTTCCCAGCTTTTCCTGATCGCTCTCCCTGCGTGCCCCGGTCCTGGCCGGGATTTTTTTTTTTTTCCTGCGAGGGAGGATCCGGGAGTGGCTGGAAAAAAAATCGGTTGGGAAAAAACAGGCGGCTCCCGCTTTTCCACCAATTTTTTGGTGACGATTTTTTTTATTTATTTTTTTTTTTATTATTATTTTATTTTTTTTCCTCTCGCCGTTCGGGAATTCCTTGGAATGTTCTGGTGCCATCCCAGATTTTTTTTGTCAGCCTCCCGATGTGGTTTTTGTTGTCCCCAAATCGCGGAGGGAATTCTGCCCGTGGAGTTTTTGGGGTGATTTCCTGGGTTTTTTTTTTCTTTTTTTTTTTTTTTTGGCTCATCCACGGAGGTTTTTAATTTTTTTTTTTCCTTTTCCTGTCCTGGACAGGGATGGAGATCTCGGATTTTGGGGTTGCTGAGATTTTCCCCCCACCCCCCAAAAAAAAATAAATAAAAAGCGCTGGGGTTGGAATTTGTGGGGGGAAAGCAAGGAACACCCCAAAAAAACAACAGTTTCACCCCAAAAAACAACAGTTTCACCCCAAAAAAAACAACAGTTTCACCCCAAAAAACAACAGTTTCACCCCAAAACACCCCAAAAAAACCAAAAGTTTCACTCAAAAACACACCCCCAAAAAAAGAGTTCCACCCCAAAACACCCCAAAAAACCCCAAGTTTCACCCCAAAACACCCAGAAAAACCACAGGGTCATGGGGATTTGGGGACATGGGGATATAAAGGATTTGGGGACACGGGGATTTGGGGACATAAAGGATTTGGGGACACGGGGACAGAAAGGATTTAGGGACACGGGGACATGGGGATATGGGGACATAGGGACATGGGGATTTGGGGATATAAAGGATTTGGGGACATGGGGATTTGGGGACAGAAAGGATTTGGGGACACAGGGACACAGGGACAGGGGGATTTGGGGACATGGGGATATAAAGGATTCGGGGACACGGGGATTTGGGGACATAAAGGATTTGGGGACACAGGGACATAGGGATTTGGGGACATGAAGGCTATGGAGACATGGGGATATGGGGACATGGGGACATAAAGGATTTGGGGACACGGGGATTTGGGGACAAAGGATTTGGGGACACGGAGACACAGGGAATGGGGATTTGGGGACATGGGGATATAAAGGATTCGGGGACACAGGGAAAAGGGGACATAAAGGATTTGGGGACACGGGGATATGGGGACATGGGGATTTGGGGACACAGGGACACAGGATTATGGGGACATGGGGATATGGGATTATGGGGACATGGGAACATAAAGGATATGGAGACATGGGGACACGGGGACACAGGGACACGGGGATATGGGGACATGGGGACATAAAAGATTTGGGGACACGGGGATATGGGGACACAGGGACACGGGGTAATGGGATTATGGGGATGTGAGGACACGGGGTTATGGGGACACGGGGACATGGGGACATGGTGACATGATGACAGGAATGTGGGGTTCAAGGGACACAGGGATATGGGAATATGGGGATGTGAGGACATGGGGACATGGGGACACGGGGACATGGGGGATGTGGGGACATGGGGGATGTGGGGTTCTGGGGACACGGGGACACGGGGACACGGGGACAGCCAGCACACGCGTGTGGCAGGTCCCCACGGGGTTTCCCACGCCATGGCGCCACGTCCCTGTTCCCAAACGTCCCCGCAGTGCCCGGTGACACTCCCAATGACACTCACACCCCCTCGGTGTCCCCCCCGTGTCCCCCCCGTGTCCCCCCCCTCCCTCTCCCCACGTCCCTCCAGCGCCTTTTTGGGAAGCGCCGGTGCCGGGCCCCCCCCCGCGCCCCCCCCGCGCCCTCCCGGGCTCCGGGCCAGCCCCGACCCCCCCCCCGCGCCCCGGGGACACCGGGGGGACACCGGGGGGACACCGGGGGGACACCGGGGGGACATCGAGGGGACATCGAGGCACCGGCGCCCCCCGCCCGCTCTGGGGTCACTCCCGGTGGTCGCAGCGCCCCGAGACCCCCCAGGCGCGTCCCGGGGGGGGTCGGGGGGTGCCGGGGGGGGAGGGAGGGGGGGGTGACGTGGCCCCGCCGCCGGGCCGGGCTAAATACGGGGCTGGCGGCGGCCGTGACTCAGGCCCGGCCCCCCCGGGGCCCCCCCGGTGACTCAGGGACACGGCGCGATGGGGGCGGGGGGGTCCCCACGGCGGGGAGGGGGGGCTGGGGACACGCTGGGGACACACAGGGGTCTCTAGGGACACCCCTCGGGGGTGGGGGATGTGGGGTGCCCCCCCAAAATGGGGCTGGGGGGGCTGGGGACACCTCCAAGGGGTCTGGAGGAT
Source organism: Acridotheres tristis (assembly GCA_037013685.1). Taxonomy (NCBI): domain Eukaryota; kingdom Metazoa; phylum Chordata; class Aves; order Passeriformes; family Sturnidae; genus Acridotheres; species Acridotheres tristis. The sequence goes on along the minus strand of CM072915.1, from coordinate 1,439,458 downwards.
GTCTCTGGGTGGGGATGGTGCCCCCCAGGGGGTCCCCAAAATGGGTCTGGGGACCTTTGGGACAACGCGGCTGGGGGGACCCTGGGATGGGGGGACAGTGAGGGGACAGAGCAGGAGGGGGATGGAGGCGGGAGTGGGACACGGGGATTTGGGGACACGGGGATTTAAGGACACGGAGAATTTAGGGACACCGGGATTTGGTGACACAGGGATGTGGGGACACGGGGATTTGGGGACACGGGGATGTGGGGACACGGGGATTTGGGGACACGGGAATTTGGGGATTTGGGGATGTGGGGACACGGGAATCTGGGGACACAGGGATTTGGGAATTTGGGAATTTGGGGACACGGGAATCTCGGGACTTGGGGACACGGGGATTTGGGGATTTGAGGACACGGAGAATTTAGGGACACCAGGATTTGGTGACACAGGGATGTGGGGACACATGGATTTGAGGATTTGGGGACACGGGTGAGTTCACACACGGGGACAGAGCCAGGACACGCGTGTGCTCGAGGGGACAGTGCCAGGCCACGCGCCGGCACACGGTCACGGTGTCACCTCGTGGTGTCACAGCACACGGCCACGGTGCCACCACACGCGATCTCGGTGTCACCACAAGCAATTCTGGTGTCACCAGATGCGATCTCGGTGTCACCGCACACGGTCACGGTGCCACCACGCGCGATCTGTGGCACCGCACACGGTCTCGGTGTCACCAGACGTGATCCCGGTGCCACCCGCATTCCCCGGTGCCACCCCCCGGTGCCACCCCCGGTGCCACCCCCGGTGCCCGGGGCAGGAAAGGCCCCGGCGCCAGCTCATTGTTCCCCCCCTCCCCGCCCGCCACTTCCCCCCCGGCCACGGAAATGTCCCCATTGTCCCCACGGGCTCCGCGCCACCTCCGCGACGGGCACGGCGACACAGCGGGCACACACGGGGACAGGGGGGCACACACGGGGACAGGGGGGGACACACGGGGACGGGGGGGACACACGGGGACAGGAGGGGACACAAGGGGACACCCCCACCCGTGTCCCCCAGCCCGGGCACGGCTCTGAGCTCCCCTGGGGGGTTTCCCCGCGGTGTCCCCACGGTGTCCCCACGGTCACCTGGGGCCCTCCCGAGCCCCCCCCGAGCCCCCCGAGCTCGGCCCGGCTGCTTCAGCGGCGCCGGAATGCGGCGGCTGCGGGGGGGAGGCCCCCGACCCCGGCCCCTGCACGCCCCCCACCCCTTTACACGCCCCCCACCCCTTTACACGCCCCCAGACCCTTTACACACCCCCCGACCCCCTTTACACGCCCCCAGACCCCCTTTACACGCCCCCCAGACCCTTTACACACCCCCCTTGCCCCCCTTTACACGCCCCCCGACCCTTTACACGCCCCCAGACCCCTTTACACGCCCCTTGCCCCCTTACACACCCCCCCTTGCCCCCCTTTACACGCCCCCAGACTCCCCCTTGCTCGCCCCCAGCCCCCTCTTTGCACACGCGGCCACCGGGGGTGTCCCCTCCTGTCCCCCCCCTCCCTCTTTTCACGGTCACGGGGGGGCTGCAGTGGGGTGAGGGGGACACCTCATGGATGTCCCCACCCCTCCCGTGTCCCCCTCCCGTCCCCTTATGTCCCCTGCAGGAGGTGCCAGCGCCACCAAACACCCCCCGTGTCCCTCCCGTGGGGGTCCCCTGACCCCCTCCCCGTGAGGTTTTTGAACCCCCCCCCCAGTGTCCCCTCGTGGGGGTCCCACCCCCCCCCCCTCCCCCGTGGGAACGGCTCCAGCCCCGGCCCCGTTTCCGCTCCTTCCTTCCAGGAAGCGGCGCCGGGATCCGGCCCCCCCCCCCCCGCCCCCGTGTCCCCAGCCCCGCCACCCCCCGGCATGGCCCCCTCCTGTCCCCCGTGTCCTGCAGTGTCCCCAAGTGTCGCCCGTGTCACCCCCATGTCTCCTGTGCTTGTCACATTCGTGTCCCCCCCATGGTGTCCTGGTGGGTGTCCCCCAAATGTCCTCGTACCCCAGTGTCCCTGTCCCTCATGTCCCTGTCCCCCTGTCCCTGTCCCCCTGTCCCCCTGTCCCTGTCCCTGTCCCCCTGTCCCCCCTGTCCCTCCTGTCCCAGTCCCTCCTGTCCCTGTCCCCCTGTCCCTCACGTCCCTGTCCCCCTGTCCCTCACGTCCCTGTCCCCCTGTCCCTGTCCCCCTGTCCCTCCTGTCCCTGTCCCCCTGTCCCTGTCCCTCCTGTCCCTCCTGTCCCTGTCCCCCTGTCCCCCTGTCCCTGTCCCTCCTGTCCCTCATGTCCCGGTGTCCCAAAGTGTCCCCGTGTCTTTCGGGTGTCCCGGTCCCCGCTGTCCCCCCTTTGCCCTCAGGGTGTCCCCGTCCCGTCCCTGATGTCCCGATGTCCCTGGGCTGTCCCCGGGGTGTCCCGGTGTCCTTGGAGTGTCCCTCGAGTGTCCCGGTTCTCTCTGACTGGGTCCCTTCGGAGTGTCCCTGTCCCTGCTGTCCCGATATCACCAGGATGTCCCGCTGTCCCCGGGGTGTCCCGTTGTCCCCAGGGTGTCCCGGTGTCCCCGGGGTGTCCCGCTGTCCCTGGGGTGTCCCGGGGTCCGCGGGGTGTCCCGGTGTCCCCAGGGTGTCCCGTTGTCCCCAGGGTGTCCCGCTGTCCCCGGGGTGTCCCGGTGTCCCCAGGGTGTCCCGTTGTCCCTGGGGTGTCCCGTTGTCCCTGGGGTGTCCCGTTGTCCCCGGGATGTCCCGGTGTCCCCAGGGTGTCCCGGTGTCCCCGGGATGTCCCGGTGTCCCCAGGGTGTCCCGGTGTCCCCAGGGTGTCCCGGGGTCCGCGGGGTGTCCCTGTCCCCGTTGTCCCCCTCTTCCCGGTCCGCCCCGCTCCCTGCGCTCCCCCCGGTGCCGGTGTCGGTTCCCGGAAGGTCTCCGGCTCCCCCCCGGTGTCGGTGCCGGTTCCCGGCCGGACCCTGGCTCCCCCCCGGTGCCGGTGCCGGTGTCGGTGCCGGTTCCCGTGCCCGGCGGGGCTCTGGCTCCTCCCTGGTGAGTCACGGCGGGGCGGGGCGGCCCCGGGCCCCCCCCGGGCACTTTCCGAGGGGACTCCGGAGCGGGAGCAGCGCCGAGCCCGGGCAGCCCCGAGCGCCATGGCCCCGCTCCCGGCCCCCCCGCGCCCCCCCCGGCCCCGGCGCCGCTCCCGGGCCCGGATCCCGCTGCCGGTACCGCTCCCGGTGCCGTTGCTGCTCCCGTTGCTTCTCCCGCCGGTCGCCGCTTTCAACCTGGAAGCGTCGAGGCCCTCGGTTTTCCGTGGGGCCCCCGGGTCCCTCTTCGGCTTCGCGCTGGATTTTTACCTGCCCGAGCCCCGCAGGTACCGGGAACCGAGCCGGGAACCGGCACCGACAACCGGGAACCGAGCCGGGAACCGGCACCGACAACTGGGAACCGTACACCGGGACGGGACCGGGCGGGGTCGGCGGGGAGGGAGCGGCCACCGGGAGCGGGGAGGGCACGGAGGGACCGAGAGCGGCCCCGGGAAGCGGGAGCGGGACGGGAAGGGGGAACCGGAGCGGGACGGGAGCGGGAGCGGCCCCGGTGGGACGGGGAGCGGCCCCGGAGCCGGGCGGGGCGGGGAGGGACCGCACCGGGAGCGGGATAACGGGAACGGGACAGCGGGAACCGGGAATGGGAACGGGCGGGGGCAACGGGAACGGGCGGGGGCAACGGGAACGGGAAGGGGAAGTGTGAACCGGGCACCGGGAGTGAGAACCGGGACACGGGGAGCGGGGCCCGGGAACGGGGCGGTCCCGGGACTGGGCCAGGGCAGCGGGGAATCGGAACGGAGAACCGGGGGTGGGAAGCAGGAAGCGGAGCCGGGGAACGGGAACCGGGAGGGGGAGGGTCCGGCCCGGGGGGTCCCGAGCGGGGCCGAGCCCCGGTGCTCCCCCCGCCGGCCCCACCGGGGGTCCCGGGGCCCCGCTGCCCCCGGGCCGCGGCGTTTCCTGTAACCGGAGCCGGGAGCTGCCCCCGGGGGGCTCGGGGGGGTTCGGGGGGGGTTCGGGGGGACCCGAACATTTGGGGAGGGGGCGGGGGGGACCCAGGTATGGCCTTGCTGCCCCCCCAATCCTCACCCGTGACCCCAACCGGGGAGCACCGGGGGAGTGTCCCCGTGTCCCCCCCACCCCTCTTGGGGACCCCCCGGACGTGTCCCCCCCCTTCCCCCCCCTCCCCTCCCCGGAAGGGGTCCCGCAGGCCCGGGGCTGAGTCAGAGGGGCCCGTGGGACCCCCCCGGTGTCCCCGGGGGTGACAAACGCTGTGTCCCCTCTGTGTCACCTCCCCCCTCAGTGTCAGCATCCTGGTGGGGGCCCCCAAGGCCAACACGAGCCAGCCCAATGTCACCCAGGGGGGCGCCGTGTTCCACTGCCCCTGGCCCCCCGGGGGCGGCTGCGACCCCATCGACTTCGATCACATCGGTGAGGGGGGGGACACGGGGGGGACACGGAGGGGACACGGGGGGACATGGGGGGACACGGGGGGGGGGGACATTGGGGGGACACGAGGGGGCATGGGAGGGACATTGGGGGGACACGGGGGGACATGGGAGGGACACGGGGGGGACATTGGGGGGACACGGGAGGACATGGGGGCGACACGGGGGGGACATGGGAGGGACACTGGGGGGACATTGGTGGGACATTGGGGGGACACGGGGAGGGACATTGGGGGGGACATCGGGGGGACACGAGGGGGACACGAGGGGGACACGAGGGGACATGGGAGGGACATTGGGGGGACACTGGGGGGACATTGGGGGGACACGGCGGGGACACGAGGGGCTGGGGACGGGGGGGATACGGGGGGGACATGGCGGGGGGACACGGGGGCCTGGGGACAGGGGGACATGGGGGGACACGGAGGGGACATGGCGGGGACAGAACCCCCAGGGCATGGGGACAGGGACAGGGACACGGGTGGGGACAAACTTCCCCAGGAATGGGGACAGGATCAGGACACGGGTGGGGGGGACAGAGATGGGGACACCCCCAGGGGACAGGGACCCCCCCCGGGACCCCTCCAGAGCCCCCCCAGGGCAGCTCCGTGTCGCTGTCCCCATCCGTGTCCCCATCCGTGTCCCCATCCCCCCGCTGGCCTTGGCTCCCGTTAATGATCAACCCGGGGGGGGCCGGGGGGGGGCTGGGGGGGGGTCCCCGGGGCTGGGGGGGGGGGGGAGGGGCAGGGGAGGGTGTCCTGACCCCTGTCCCCCCCCCAGGGACCCGCACCCACGACTTTGGGGGCAACAGCAGCGAGGGCGGCGAACCCGTGGAGTTCAAATCCCTGCAGTGGTTCGGGGCCACCGTGAGAGCCCACAACGGGTCCATACTGGTACGGGGACACTGGGGACACTGGGGGGACATTGAGGGGACACTGGGGGGACACCGTGAGAGCCCACAACGGGTCCATACTGGTACGGGGACACTGGGGACACTGGGGACACTGGGGGACACTGGGGACACTGGGGGGACACTGGGGACACTGGGGGGACACTGGGGGGGCTCAGGGGCCAGGCCGAGGTGCCCGTGCCCCCTCCCCCCCCATGCCCACGCCCCCCGTGCCCCTCCCCCCAGGCCTGTGCCCCCCTGTACAGCTGGAGCCCCCCCAAGGACGAGGGGGGCTCGCGGGAGCCCGTGGGCTCCTGTTTCCTCTCCATCGGCAACTTCTCCAAATTCGTCGAGTACGCGCCCTGCCGCTCAGGTGCGACCCCCGGGACCCCCCCGGGACCCTCGGGACCCCCCCTGGCACCCCCCAGACCCCCCTGGGACCCCCGGGACCCCCAGACCCCCCTGGGACCCCCCTGGGACCCCCGGGACCCCCCCCCAGGGATCCCCCGAGACCCCCACAGAGTCCTCGAGCCTCTCCAAGACCCCCAGGACGCCCCCAGGGACCCCCCGAGACCCCCACAGAAACCCTGTGATTCCCCCCACCCCCCCAGACCCTCCTGGACCCCCCCAGAGCCCTCGAGTCTCCCCAGACCCCCCCAGGGACCCCCCAGGACCCCCGAGTCCCCTGGGACTGCCCTGATCCCCCCCTGCACCCCAAGACCCCCCTGGGATCGCCCCGCGACCCCCCCCAGACCCCTCGGGACCCCCCCCCCCCAACCCTTCCTGACACCCCCAAAACCCCCGGGACCTCTCAGGACCCCCCCCAGAACTCCCAAGGCCCCCCCGAGACCCCTCCCCAATTATCTCCAGGTACCCCCAAACCCCCCGGGACGCCCCCATGGGTGTCACAGACCCCCCCCCAAACCCCTCCTGGCCCCCCCGAGCCCCCCCAAACCCTGCCTGGTCCCTGGGGGGATTGGGGGGGGGGGTGACACCCCCAGACCCCCCCCAGGACCCCCCCCACGACCCCCCCGTGCCCCCCCAGACCTGAACTCGGCGGCGGGACAGGGTTACTGCCAGGGGGGCTTCAGCGCCGAGTTCACACAGGTGGGGGGCTCGGGGGGGATTTTGGGGGGTCTGGGGGGGCTCGGGGGGATTTTGGGGGTCGGGGGGTACTTGGGGAGCTCGGGGGTGGTTGGGGGCTCGGGGGTCTTGGGGGGGGGATTTTGGGGGCTCTGGGGGAGTTCTGGGCGCTCTAGAGGGGGGTTTGGGGTGTTTTGGGGGGTTAATGGGGGTTTCGGGGGGGCTTTGGGGACCTGGAGTATTTCGGGGAGTCCTGGGTGGGGTTGGTGGAACGAAGAGGGATTCGGGGGGGGTTCTGGGAGGGGTTGGGGACTGGGGGGGTTTTGGGGGGTTCGGAGGGGGTTCGGGGGGGGTTTATGGGGGGTGTTTGGGGCCCGGGGGTGTTTTGGGGGGGTTATGGGGGGTTTGGGGGGGGCTTTGGGGGTGCCCCGGGCTCAGGGCGGGGGGGTCCCACGCTGTCTCCGCAGAGCGGGCGGGTGCTCCTGGGGGGGCCCGGCAGCTACTTCTGGCAAGGTGAGACCGAGCCCTGTCCCCAATGTCCCCAATGTCCCCAATGTCCCCAATGTCCCCTGGGTGTCCCCTGGGTGTCCCCTGGGTGCCCCCTGTCCCCTCAGTCCCACTGTCCCCACTGTCGCCTGCCCGTTTTCCCTGTCCCCTCCCTGTCCCTGTCCCCTGTCCCCGTCGCTGTCCCCGCGGCTGCTGAGGTGTCCCCCAGGGCAGGTGATGTCGGCGACTCAGGAGCAAATCGCGGCCGGGAACTTCCCCGAGTACCTGATCCAGGAGGTGCCGGGACAGCTCCAGACACGGCAGGCGGAGCCGAGCCACGACGACAGTTACATGGGTACGGGGACATTGGGGACACTGGGGACATTGGGGACATTGGGGACAGTTACATGGGTACGGGGACAATGGGGACATTGGGGACACTGGGGACATTGGGGACAGTTACATGGGTATGGAGACAATGGGGACATTGGGGACATTGGGGACAGTTACATGGGTATGGGGACAATGGGGACATTGGGGACATTGGGGACAGTTACATGGGTATGGGGACACTGGGGACATTGGGGACATTGGGGACAGTTACATGGGTATGGAGACAATGGGGACATTGGGGACATTGGGGACAGTTATATGGGTATGGGGACACTGGGGACACTGGGGACATTGGGGACAGTTACATGGGTATGGGGACATTGGGGACAATGGGGACACTGGGGACATTGGGGACAGTTACATGGGTATGGGGACAATGGGGACATTGGGGACATTGGGGACAGTTACATGGGTATGGGGACAATGGGGACACTGGGGACATTGGGGACAGTTACATGGGTATGGGGACATTGGGGACATTGGGGACAGTTACATGGGTACGGGGACATTGGGGACACTGGGGACATTGGGGACATTGGGGACAGTTACATGGGTACGGGGACAATGGGGACATTGGGGACACTGGGGACATTGGGGACAGTTACATGGGTATGGAGACAATGGGGACATTGGGGACATTGGGGACAGTTACATGGGTATGGGGACAATGGGGACATTGGGGACATTGGGGACAGTTACATGGGTATGGGGACACTGGGGACATTGGGGACATTGGGGACAGTTACATGGGTATGGAGACAATGGGGACATTGGGGACATTGGGGACAGTTACATGGGTATGGGGACAATGGGGACACTGGGGACATTGGGGACAGTTACATGGGTATGGGGACATTGGGGACATTGGGGACAGTTACATGGGTACGGGGACATTGGGGACATTGGGGACACTGGGGACATTGGGGACAGTTACATGGGTATGGGGACAATGGGGACAGTTACATGGGTACGGGGACATTGGGGACATTGGGGACACTGGGGACATTGGGGACATTGGGGACAGTTACATGGGTATGGGGACATTGGGGACATGGGGACATTGGGGACACTGGGGACAGTTACATGGGTACGGGGACATGGGGACATTGGGGACATTGGGGACATTGGGGACAGTTACATGGGTATGGGGACATGGGGACATTGGGGACATTGGGGACAGTTACATGGGTACGGGGACATTGGGGACACTGGGGACATTGGGGACAGTTATATGGGTATGGGGACATTGGGGACAGTTACATGGGTACGGGGACATTGGGGACACTGGGGACATTGGGGACATTGGGGACAGTTACATGGGTATGGGGACATTGGGGACACTGGGGACATTGGGGACATTGGGGACAGTTATATGGGTATGGGGACATTGGGGACACTGGGGACATTGGGGACAGTTACATGGGTATGGGGACAATGGGGACATTGGGGACATTGGGGACAGTTACATGGGTATGGGGACATTGGGGACACTGGGGACATTGGGGACATTGGGGACAGTTACATGGGTATGGGGACAATGGGGACATTGGGGACATTGGGGACAGTTACATGGGTATGGGGACAATGGGGACATTGGGGACATTGGGGACAGTTACATGGGTATGGGGACATTGGGGACACTGGGGACATTGGGGACATTGGGGACAGTTACATGGGTATGGGGACAATGGGGACATTGGGGACATTGGGGACAGTTACATGGGTATGGGGACATTGGGGACACTGGGGACATTGGGGACATTGGGGACAGTTACATGGGTATGGGGACATGGGGACATTGGGGACATTGGGGACATTGGGGACAGTTACATGGGTACGGGGACATGGGGACAGTTACATGGGTATGGGACGTTGGGGACAATGGGGACATTGGGGACATTGGGTACAATGGGGACATCCTGGGGACATCCAGGGGACATTGGGGACATTGGGGACATCCTGGGGACATCCTGGGGACATTGGGGACACAGGGCGGTGGCACCGGGTGACAGCCCAGGTGACATTTTTCTCTCTCTCCCCCCCCAGGGTACTCGGTGGCAGTCGGGGAGTTCAGTGGTGACACCACGCCAGGTGGGTGACACGGGGGGTGACACTGGGGGGGTCACCACGCCCCTGGCCACCACCTGAGAGCGTCCCCTTGTCCCTCTGTCCCTCTGTCCCCACAGATTTCGTGGCCGGTGTCCCCAAGGGCAACCTCACCTATGGCTACGTAAGTGAGGGGGACACTGGGGGGACATTTGGGGACATTTAGGGGCCACTGGGGGGGTCCCGGTGCCCGTGTCCCCCCCCCCCCCGATGCCTCAGTGTCCCCCCCGTGTCCCCCCCCAGGTCACCATCCTCAATGGCACCAACATGAGGTCCCTGTACAACTTCTCGGGGGAGCAGGTGGGTCTGGGGGGTCCTGGGGGGGTCCCGGGGGGTCCTGGGAGTGTCCCGGGGGGGTTTGGGGACGGTCTGGGGGGTCCTGGGAGGGTCCCGGGGGGGTTTGGGGAGGGTCTGGGGGTTCCTGGGAGGGTCCCGGGGGGGTTTTGGGGGAGTTTTGGGGGGTCCAGGGGGTTCCAGAAGGGTCTGGGGGGGTCCCGGGGGATCCAGGGGGGTCCTGGAGGGTCTCGGGGGGGTTTTGGGGGGTCCTGGAGGGTCTGGAGGTATCCCAGGGGGTCTTGGGGGGGTCTTCGGGGGATTTTGGGGGGTCCCTGAGGGGTTCTGACAGGGACTGGGGGGGTTTTGGGGGGTCCTGGGGCGGGGGGACCCAGAAAGGGGAGAGGAAAAGGGGGAGGGGTTCCCAAAAACGGGGTGTGGGGTCCCCATGGAGGGATGGGGGGTGAACACAGGGATTTTGGGGAGGGGGCGTCACAGCCCCCCCCGTATCTCCCCCCCCCCTCACCCCGTTTCGCCCCTCCCCCACAGATGGCCTCGTATTTTGGCTACGCCGTGGCCGCCACTGACGTCAACAACGATGGGTGAGGGGGAGACCCCCCCGGGACCACCCCCAAAACACCCCGGGACCACCCAGGACCCCCCTGGGACCCCCCGGGACCCCCCCGGGACACCCCTGGGACACCCCAGACCCTTCCAGGACACCCCGGGACCACCCTGGGGGCACCTTGGGGGGGTCGGGGGGGCACTGATCACCTTTGGGGGGGCACAGGGGGGTCAGGGGTCTCTGATCACCTTTGGGGGGTCGGGGGGTCTCCGATCACCTTTGGGGGGGCTCTGATCACCCTTGAGGGTCTCTGATCACCTTTGGGAGTCTCCGATCACCTTTGGGGGGGCTCTGATCACCCTTGGGGGTCTCCGATCACCTTTGGGGGGGCACGGGGGTCTCCGATCACTTTTGGGGGGTCACCTCGAGGCCCTGACCCCCCCCGTGCCCCCTCCCCCAGGCTCACGGACCTGCTGGTGGGCGCCCCCCTGTTCATGGCCCGCAGCGGCGCGGGGGGGGCGCGGGAGCTGGGCAGGGTCTACCTGTACCTGCAGGGGGGGGGAGGGGCCGGCCCCGCCCCCCCGGGACCCCCCCTCACCGGCCCGCACGAGTTCGGGAGGTTCGGCAGCGCCATCGCCCCCCTGGGGGACCTGGACCGGGACGGATACAACGGTACCGGGGGGGGGGAGGGGCACGGGGGGGGAACCGGGGTTTGTGGGGAGGGGGCACTGGGGGGTGTGGGGAGGGGGCACTGGGGGATTTTATAGGGGAACGGGATTTTATGGGGGCACAGGAGAATTTATGGGGAGGGGGCACTGGGGGGTTTATGGGGGTACAGGGGATTTTATGGGGAGGGGGCACTGGGGGGTTTATGGGGGTACAGGAGAATTTATGGGGAGGGGGCACTGGGGGGTTTATGGGGGTACAGGGGATTTTATGGGGAGGGGGCACTGGGGGGTTTATGGGGGTACAGGAGAATTTATGGGGAGGGGGCACTGGGGGGTTTATGGGGGTACAGGAGAATTTATGGGGAGGGGGCACAGAGGTACAGGGGATTTTATGGGGAGGGGGCACTGGGGGGTTTATGGGGAGGGGGCACAGAGGAGTCTATGGGGGGCTCTGTGGGGTGCAGGGGGGAATTTGGGGGGGGATCACAGCCCATAGGAGCTACAGGGGGATTTTGGGGGGGTCTCGGCCTGTCTGCGGTTCCGGGGGGATTTTGGGGGGGTCTCGGCCTGTCTGCGGTTCCGGGGGGGTTTTGGGGTGCCCACCCCCCATCACTGACCCCCCCTCCCCCCCCGTGTCCAGACGTGGCCGTGGGGGCCCCTCTGGGGGCCGAGGGTCGCCGGGGGCTCGTGTTCATTTTCCGGGGGGGGGGCTCGGGGCTGCGCCCCCGGCCCGCTCAGGTGCTGCGGGGGCTGGGGGGACCCCGGGCCCAGCCCGACTTCTTTGGGGCCGCCCTGCGCGGGGCCACCGACCTGGACGGCAACGGCTACCCCGGTGAGGGACCCCCTGTCACCCCCCCGTCACCCCCCCGTCACCCCCCGTCACCCCTGTCACCCCCCTGTCACCTCCCCTGTCACCCCCCCGTCACCCCTGTCACCCCTGTCACCCCCCTGTCACCTCCCCTGTCACCCCCCTGTCACCCCCCTGTCACCCCTGTCACCCCTGTCACCCCCCCTGTCACCCCTGTCACCCCCCTGTCACCCCCTGTCACCTCCCCTGCCACCCCCCCGTCACCCCTGTCACCCCCCTGTCACCCCCTGTCACCCCCTGTCACCCCTGTCACCCCCCTGTCACCCCCCTGTGTCACTGTGTCACCACTGTCACCCCCCCGCCACGGCTACCCCGGTTGAGGGACAGTGATGTCACCTCCTGTCACCCCCCGTGTCACCCCCCCCTGTGTCACCTCTCCCACCCCCCCCGCTTTGTGTCACCCCCAGGGTGAGGGACCCCCCCTGTCATGCCCTGATGTCCCTGTCCCCAATGTCCCCCTGTCCCCCCCAGTGTCCCCTGTCCCCTGTCCCCAATGTCCCCCTGTCCCCCCCAGTGTCCCCTGTCCCCCTCGGTGACCCCCCTGTCCCCCCCAGTGTCCCCTGTCCCCAATGTCCCCCTGTCCCCCCCAGTGTCCCCTGTCCCCTGTCCCCAATGTCCCCTGTCCCCCCCAGTGTCCCCTCTGTCCCTGTTCGTCACCCCATGTCCCCCCCTCATGCCCGTGTCCCCTGTCCCCAATGTCCCCCTGTCCCCCCCAGTGTCCCCTGTCCCCAATGTCCCCCTGTCCCCCCCAGTGTCCCCTGTCCCCCTCCCCCCTGTCCCCCCCAGTGTCCCCTGTCCCCCTCGGTGACCCCCCTGTCCCCCCCAGTGTCCCCTGTCCCCTGTCCCCCTCGGTGACCCCCCTGTCCCCCCCAGTGTCCCCTGTCCCCTGTCCCCCTCGGTGACCCCCCTGTCCCCTCAGATCTCCTGGTTGGAGCCTTCGGGGCGGACACGGCGCTGGTTTACAGGTGAGTGTCACCTGTGTCACCTCTGTCACCCGTGTCACCCCCTGGGGGGGTCCCGGGGGTCTCGGGGTGGGGGGTCCCTGACCCTCTGTCCCCTCTGTCCCCCCCCAGGGCTCGCCCCATCGTCCACGCCAGCGCCACCCTGGCCATTGTCCCCACCATGATCAACCCCGAGGAGCGCGGCTGCGTCCTGCCAGGGAGCGGCCACCACGTGCCATGGTGGGGACACGGGGGACACGGGGGGGGACAGGGGACAGGGAGGGACAGAGGGGACAGCGGCCACCACGTGCCATGGTGGGGACACGGGGGACACGGGGGGGGACAGGGGACAGGGAGGGACAGAGGGGACAGCGGCCACCACGTGCCATGGTGGGGACAGCAGACACGGGGGGACAGGGGACAGGGAGGGACAGAGGGGACAGCGGCCACCACGTGCCATGGTGGGGACACGGGGGACACGGGGGGGGACAGGGGACAGGGGACAGGGAGGGGACACAGGGGACAGGGAACAGGGAGGGGACACAGGGGACAGGAGGGACGGGGGGACACAGGGGACAGGAGGGACGGGGGGACACAGGGGACAGGAGGAACAGCGGCCACCACGTGCCATGGTGGGGACACAGGGGACAGGGGGGACACAGGGGACACAGGGGACAGGGAGGGGACAGGGGGGACAATGGGGGACGGGGGGGACAGGGGGGACAGTGAGGGGACAGTGGAAAGGAGATCTGGGGACACTGGGGAGCGAATTGGAGACACTGGGAGGGGACATTGGGAGTGGGGGGGGACGTGGGGACACTGGTGGCAGAATTTGGGACACTGAGAAGGGACACTGGGAGGGGATTTGGGGACACTGGGGGGGATCTGGGGACTCTGGGAGGGGCTTTGGGGACACTGGGAGGGGATTTGGGGACACTGGGAGGGGATTTGGGGACTCTGGGGGGGTCCTTGTGTGTTCCATGCTGAGGGGACACAAAGGGGACAAAGTTGGGGACAGCCAGGGATGGGGAGGGGGACACTGAGGGGACACCGCGTGGGGGGGGAGGGGGGGGCTCATGGTGCCACCTCTGTGTCCCCTCCCCCCGCCCCAGTATCAATGTCACCTTCTGCCTGAACGCCTCGGGACGTCACCTGCCAGGGCCCATCGGTGAGGGGACACGGGGACACCGGGGGGGACACGGGGACATCGGGGGGCACACGGGGACAGCGGGGACATCGGGGGGGACACGGGGACAGCGGGGGGGACACGGGGACATCGGGGGGGACATCGGGGGGGACACGGGGACAGCGGGGGGGACATCGAGGGGGACACGGGGACAGCGTTGGGGACACGAGGACATCGGAGGGGGACATGGGGACAAGGAGGGACAGGGGAGGGGACACCAGGAAGAGACACGAGGACATGGAAGGAACAAATCGCGGGGACAAGTGGGGACACCCCAGAGGGGGACACGAACCTTGGGGACACCGCGGTGTCCCTGAAGTGTCCCCGCGGTGTCCCCAAGGGGGGCACAGCCGCCATGGGGACGGGATGGGGGACACGGGGGCTGTCCCTGACGTGTCCCCGCGGTGTCCCCGCGGTGTCCCCGCGGTGTCCCCGCGGTGTCCCCAGGGCTGGCTCTGGAGCTCAGCGTGGACGGGGCCAAGGCGGGGGGGGCGCGGCGCGCGCTGTTCCTGGGGGGGGGCGCGGGGGTCGCCGCCCCCTCCCCCACCCGGAACCTGACCCTGGAGGTCCCCAACGGGGGGACCCCGAGGTGCCGCACCCTGGGCGTGTTCCTGAGGGTAAGGGCACCCCAAAACACCCCAAAAACACCCAAAACCACACCCGGGACCCCAAAAACACCCCCGGGACACCAAAAACATCCCCAGGGACCCCAAAACTGCCCCGGGCCACCCCTGGCACCGCCCCTGTCACCTCCCTGTCACCCTGGGACCCCCTGTGTCACTTCCCTGTCACCCCCAGTGTCACCTCCCTGTCACCCTGGGACCGCCCCTGTCACCCCTGGGACCCCCTGTGTCACCTCCCTGTCACCCTGGGACCCCCAGTGTCACTTCCCTGTCACCCCCAGTGTCACCTCCCTGTCACCCCTGGGACCCCCAGTGTCACTTCCCTGTCACCCCCAGTGTCACCTCCCTGTCACCCTGGGTCCGCCCCTGTCCCCCCCGTGTCACCCCTGGGACCCCCCCCGGTGTCCCCGGTGCCACCCCCGTGTCCCGGTGTCCCCAGAACGAGTCCGAGTTCCGGGACAAGCTGTCGCCCATCCCGGTGTCGCTGAGCCTGGCCCTGGACCCGGCCGTGTCCCCTCCCCCGCCCGGCTTGTCACCTCTGCTGTCCCCGAGCACGCGCACGCGCCTGGAGGCCAAGGTACCCCCGGCACCGGTGTCACCTGGGTCACCTGTGTGTCACCTGGGTCACCTGTGTGTCACCTGTGGGTCACCTCTGTGTCACCTGGGTCACCTGTGTGTCATCTGTGTCACCTGCGTGTCACCTGTGTCACCTGTGTCACCTCTGTGTCACCTGGGTCACGTGGGTCACCTGTGTGTCACTCCTGTCACCCTGTGTCACTCTGTGTCACCCACACGTCTCTTCTGTAACCGTCTCCCCCTCATGTCACCCCTGTGTCACCCCTGTGTCACCCCTGTGTCACCCAATGTCCCCAATGTCCCCAATGTCCCCACTGTCCCCCGTGTCCCCAGGCTCACATCCAGCTGGACTGTGGTGAGGACAATGTCTGTGTGCCCGACCTGCAGCTCGAGGCCACCGCGTAAGAGGGGACAGGGAGGGGACAGGGAGGGACAGGGAGGGACAGGGAGGGGACAGGGAGGGGACAGGGAGGGGACAGGGAGGGGACAGGAGGGGACAGGAGGGGACAGGGAGGGGACAGGGAGGGGACAGGGGGAGGGACAGGGAGGGGACAGGGAGGGGACAGGGAGGGACAGGGGGGACAGGGGGGACGGGGGGGGACAGGGAGGGACAGGGAGGGAGGGACAGGGAGGGGACAGGAGGGGACAGGGAGGGGACAGGGAGGGGACAGGGAGGGGACAGGGAGGGGACAGGGAGGGGACAGGGAGGGACAGGGGGGGGACAGGGAGGGACAGGGGGGGACAGGGAGGGGACAGGGGGGGACAGGGGGGACAGGGGGAGGGGGGGGGGACAGGGAGGGACAGGGAGGGGACAGGGAGGGGACAGGAGGGACAGGAGGGGACAGGGAGGGACAGGGAGGGGACAGGGAGGGAGGGGACAGGGAGGGGACAGGAGGGGACAGGGGGGACAGGGAGGGACAGGGGGGACAGGGAGGGGACAGGGAGGGGGACAGGGAGGGGACAGGGAGGGGACAGGGAGGGGACAGGGAGGGGACAGGGAGGGGACAGGGAGGGACAGGGAGGGGACAGGGAGGGACAGGGGGGACAGGGAGGGGACAGGAGAGGGGTGGCCGTGCCCGGGGTCCCCACGGGGTGTCCCTGGGGGGGTCTGGGGGTGTCCCTGGGGTGTCCCCGGGCATGTCCCGATGTCACCCCCCTGTGTCCCCCCCAGGGACCGCCGGGCCGTGTTCCTGGGGGACCGGAACCCCCTGAACGTGACGTTCCACGCGCGGAACGTGGGCGAGGGGGGCGCGTACGAGGCCGAGCTGCACGTGCGGCCCCCCCCGAGCGCGCTCTACTCGGGGGTCCTGCGGCCACATGGGGTGAGGGGGGGGCACCCCGAGAGCGGGGAGGGGGTTTGGGGGGGGGGCTTGGGGGAGCACCTTGGGGATGGGGTTTAGGGGGGCTTGGGGGGGCACCCTGGGGATGGGGAGGGGGGTTGGGGGGCGGGGGGGGCACCCTGGGGGTGGGGAGGGGGTTTGGGGGGGCTTGGGGGGGCACCCTGGGGATGGGGAGGGGGTTTGGGGGGGCTTGGGGGGGCACCCGGGGGACGGGGAGGGGGTTTAGGGGGGGTTTAGGGGGGGTTTGGGGGGGCACCCTGGGGATGGGGAGGGGGTTTAGGGGGGCTTGGGGGTCCTTGGGGGGCACCCTGGGGATGGGGAGGGGGTTTGGGGAGTGTTGGGGGGGGGGAGTCAGAAGTGCCTGGGGGGGGTCAGAGAACTATGGGGGGGGTCAGGGGGTGTCCCCAAATATGGGGAGGGGTCACTGGGGGGGTCTGGGGGTGCCCCAAACATGGGGGGGGGGGGTTCTGGCGGCTCTGGGGGGCCCGGGGGGGGATGGGGAGGGGGTTCACCACCACTGACCCCCCCCCCCCCATTTCTCTCCGCCCCCTCCCCAGAATTTCTCGGCCCTGAGCTGCGAGCTGGGGGGGGGGCAACGCCTCGAGCCCCCTCGTGTGCGACCTGGGCAACCCCATGAAGGCGGGGGCCAGCGTGAGTGGGGAGGGGGCTGGGGGGGGTTTGGGGAGCTCAGGGGATGGGGGGGGGTCCCCGGTGTGACCCCTCCCCTCCCCCCTCCCCTCCCCGCAGATTTGGGGGGGGCTGCGCTTCACCCTCCCCCACCTGAGCGACAGCAGCGGCAGCGTTCACTTCGAGCTGCAGATCCGCAGGTGGGGGCGCCCGGACCCCCAAATTTGGGGAGGGGGTCGGGGGGGGGGGGGTTCGTTCGAGATCGCCCCGGGGTGGGGGGAGCCGGGGGGGGTCGCTGTAAGGGGTTTTGTTGGGGGGGGTTGTTTGGAGGGAGGGACCCGGTTTGGGGGTCCTGGGGGGGCCCTAAGGGGGGTGGGGGCTCCTGAGGAGGGGTGGGGGTCCCTGGGGTGTCCCCAAGGGGGATGGGGAGTCCCTGGGGGGGTTCCCAGGGTGGGTGGGGGTCCCTGTGGTGTCCCCAAGGTGGGTGGGGGTCCCTAAAGGGGGGTGGAGAGTCCCTGGGGGGGTTCTCAAGGGGGGTGTGGGGGTCTCTAATGGGGGGATTGGGGGTCCCTGGGGGGGTCCCCAAGGGGGGGTCCCCAAGGGGGTGGGGGGTCCGTGGGGTGTCCCCATGGTGGGTGGGGGTCCCCAAGGGGGGTGGGGGGTCCCCGGGGTGTCCAGGCCGTGACCCCCCCCTCCCCCCGCAGCAAAAACGCCAACAACTCCCAGAGTCCCCTGGTGCCGGTGGCGCTGGCCGTGAGAGCGGCCACCAGAGTGTCCGTGCTCGGGTGAGTGACATGGGGACACACGGGGGACATGGGGACACAGGGGACACACGGGGGACACACGGGGGACACAGGGGGGACACACGGGGGACACAGGGGGGACACAGGGGGGACACACGGGGGACATGGGGGCACAGGGGACACACGGGGGACATGGGGACACAGGGGACACCAGAGTGTCCGTGCTCGGGTGAGTGACATGGGGACACACGGGGGACACACGGGGGACACACAGGGGACACACGGGGGACACAGGGGGGACACACGGGGGACACACGGGGGACAGAGAGGGAACACGGGGGACACTCAGGGGACACACACGGGACACACACGGGACATGGGGACACGCAGGGGACAGAGAGGGGACACACACGGTTCTGACCCCCCCCCGGTGTCCCCTCAGGGTGTCCCGGCCCGACGTTGTCACCATCCCCGAGGGGGGGTGGGGACCCGACCCCCCCCAGCGGCTGCAGGACCTGGGGCCACCCGTGGAGCACGTGTACGAGGTGGGGACACCGCGGGGCCCTGTCCCCAACCCGTGTCCCCAACCCGTGTCCCCAAACTGGGGGTCCCCGTGTCCCTCATCCTGATGTCCCCATGTCCCCAACCTGGGTGTCCCCAGTCCTGGGGTCCCCATGTCCCTAATCCTGGGGGTCCCCGTGTCCCCAGCTCAGGATGTCACCCCCTCCCAAACCCCTGGGTGTCCCCATGCCCTGGGGGTGTCCCCATGTCCTGACCCCGTGTCCCCATGTCCTGGGGGTGTCCCCATGTCCTGACCCCATGTCCCCATGTCCTGGGGGTGTCCCCATGTCCTGACCCCATGTCCCCATGTCCTGACCCCGTGTCCCCATGTCCTGACCCCATGTCCCCATGTCCTGACCCCCTGTCCCCGTGCCCTGGGGGTGTCCCCGTGTCCCCCCCGTGTCCCCTGTGCCCTGGGGGTGTCCCCATGTCCTGACCCCCTGTCCCCTGTGCCCTGGGGGTGTCCCCATGTCCTGGGGGTGTCCCCGTGTCCCCCCGTGTCCCCAGGTGGTGAACGAGGGTCCCAGTGCCATCAGCCAGGGCACCCTGGAGCTCAGCTGTCCCCTGGGCCACCGCGGCCACCCCCTGCTCTACGTCACCGGCCACTCGGGGCTGCACAACTGCTCTGCCAGCCACGGCCTGGACCCGCTGGGACTGGAGGTACTGGGGACACTGGGGACACTGGGAGGGGACACTGGGAACACTGGGGATACTGGGGATATTGGGGATATTGGGGATATTGGGGACACTGGAAACACTGGGGATATTGGGGATATTGGGGATATTGGGGACACTGGGAGGGGACACTGGGGATACTGGGGACACTGGGGATACTGGGGATATTGGGGATATTGGGGACACTGGGAACACTGGGGATATTGGGGATACTGGGGACACTGGGGATATTGGGGACACTGGGAACACTGGGGATATTGGGGATACTGGGGACACTGGGAATACTGGGGACACTGGGAGGGGACACTGGGGGTACTGGGGACACTGGGGGGACACTGGGGGACATGGGGTGACACTGGGAGGTGCTGGGGGTGGCCGAGGGTGGCGAGCCCGGGGCCGTCCCTTCTGTCCCCAGCGCTGTCCCCTTTGTCCCCCTGTGTGCTCGGGTGTGTCCGCGGAGCAATCGATCACAGAGCGATCGATCAAGGCATGAGCAATTGATCGCAGAGTGATCGATCAAGGCATGAGCAATCGATCACAGAGCGATCGATCAAGGCATGAGCAATTGATCGCAGAGCGATCGATCAAGGCATGAGCAATCGATCACAGAGCGATCGATCAAGGCATGAGCAATCGATCACAGAGCGATCGATCAAGGCATGAGCAATTGATCGCAGAGCGATCGATCAAGGCATGAGCAATCGATCACAGAGCGATCGATCAAGGCATGAGCAATCGATCACAGAGCAATCGATCAAGGCATGAGCAATCGATTGCCGAGCAATCGATCAAGGCATGAGCAATCGATCACAGAGCAATCGATCAAGGCATGAGCAATCGATTGCCGAGCAATCGATCAAGGCATGAGCAATCGATCAAGGCAGGGGTAATCGATCAAAGAGCAATCGATCAAGGCAGGAGCAATCGATCGCCGAGCGATCGATCAAGGCATGAGCAATCGATCACAGAGCAATCGATCAAGGCAGGAGCAATCGATCAAGGCAGGAGCGATCGATCACAGAGAATGGATCAGGGCAGGAGCAATCGATCATAGAGTGATTGATCCAGGCAGGAGCGATCGATCACAGAGCGATTGATCAGGGCAGGAGCGATCGATCACAGAGTGATTGATCAGGGCAGGAACAATCGATCACAGAGTGATTGATCAGGCAGGAGCGATCGATCATAGAGCGATTGATCAGGGCAGGAACAATCGATCACAGAGAATGGATCAGGGCAGGATCGATCGATCACAGAGCGATTGATCAGGTCAGGAACAATCGATCGCAGAGCGATTGATCAGGGCAGGAGCGATCGATCACAGAGCGATTGATCAGGGCAGGAGCAATCGATCACAGAGAATGGATCAGGGCAGGAGCGATTGATCACAGAGTGATTGATCCAGGCAGGAGCAATCGATCACAGAGTGATTGATCCAGGCAGGAGCGATCGATCACAGAGAATGGATCAGGGCAGGAGCAATTGATCATAGAGTGATTGACCAGGCAGGAGCAATCGATCACAGAGTGATTGATCAGGGCAGGAGCAATCAATCACAGAGAATGGATCAGGGCAGGAGCAATCGATCATAGAGTGATTGATCAGGCAGGAGCAATCGATCACAGAGTGATTGATCAGGGCAGGAACAATCAAGCTTCTTTTTTTTAATTTTTTTTTTTTAATAATATATTCTATGAGGTCCATGTGATATCTGGGTGTGTCCGGGTGTGTCTGGGTGTGTCTGCCTGTGTACCCTGTCCCCAGCCCTGTCGCCAGCCCTGTCCCCTGTCCCCAGCCCTGTCCCCTGTCCCCAGCCCTGTCCCCAGCCCTGTCCCCTGTCCCCAGCCCTGTCCCCTGTCCCCAGCCCTGTCGCCAGCCCTGTCCCCTGTCCCCAGCCCTGTCCCCTCTGTCCCCAGCAGGAGCAGACCCCAGGCCCTCACGTGCTGCAGCGCCGGGACACCGGGGGTGACACCGGGGACACTCTGGTGAGTGCCACTGTCCCCTTGTCCCCATGGACACCCCGGGACTGTCCCGAGGGTGTCCCCAGGGCAGGGGGGAATTGAGGTGACACTGGGGGGTGACCAGGAGTGACCGGAAGTGACCAGAAGTGACCCTGAGTGACCCAGATGTGACCCGGGGGTGACGGGGGGTGATGGGTGGTGATGGGTGGTGACCCAAGGGGGTGACCCAGGGGTGGTGACCGGGGGTGACCCCGCGGTGACCCCGCGGTGACCCCGCGGTGACCCCGCGGTGCCAGGGCTGTCCCGAGGCCGAGTGTTTCCGGCTGAGCTGCCCCTCGGGGGGGCTGGAGCGGCAGCAGAGGGTCAGTCTGCGCTTGACCTTCCGCCTGAGGACCCCCCCTCTGCGCCAGGTGAGACCCCAAAACACGCGGGGGACTCCCCGAAACAACCCTGGGACCCCCCCAAAACACCCCCGGGACTCCCAAAACGCCCCCGGGACCCCCTGAGACCCCCAAAACACCCTCGGGACCCCCCGGGATCTCCCCAAAACTCTCCAGGACCCCCAAAACCCCTCAGGACACCCTGGAATTCCCCAGGAGTGGCCTCGAGGGTGTCCCCCGTGTGTCCTGGTGGCACTGGCCGATGTCCCCTGTGTGTCCCGTGTGTGTCCCCTGTGTGTCCCCACGTGTCCCCTGTGTGTCCCCACGTGTCCCCCGTGTGTCCCCGTGTGTCCTGGTGGCACTGGCCGATGTCCCCACGTGTCCCCTGTGTGTCCCCACGTGTCCCAGCGGGATCTGGGCTCGCTGTCCCTGCGCTGTGACGCCGAGTTCCGAGTGCTGCAGCTCCCGTACCGCGTGCGGCCCGAGAGCTACCCCCGCCACCGGCTGCAGGTGACACGGGGACACTGGGAGGGGACATGGGGACACTGGGGGGACATTGGGGACATGGGGGGGACAGGGGACATGGGGACATTGGGGACATGGGGACACTGGGAGGGGACATGGGGACATTGGGGACGCTGGGGACAATGGGAGGGGACACTGGCGACACTGGGAGGGGACATGGGGACACTGGGGGAACATTGGGGCATTGGACCACGAGGGGACACTGCGGTTATTTGGGGTGACACTGCGGGCGACACCGAGCTCTGGGCTGGCAGGAGGTGACAGCGCTGCTGTGGCCACGCCCGGGGCTGGCAGGGTGTGGGTGGCACCGGGTGACAGCGATGTCACTGTGAGTGACACAGGGTGACACTGTGGGCGGCACTGGGTGACAGGGGTGTCACTGTGGCTTACAGGGGGGTGGCACTGGGTGACTCTGGTGTCCCTGTGGGTGACTCTGATGTCCCCGTGGGTGGCACTGTGGGTGACTCAGGGTGACACAGGGTGACACTGTGGGTCACTCAGGGTGACACGGGGTGACACGGGGTGCTGTCCCTGTCCCCAGGTGGTGACAGCGCTGGCCTGGGCGCGGCCCGAGGCGGGCGGGGGGGTCCCGGTGTGGGTGGTGGTCCTGGCCGTGCTGCTGGGGCTGCTCCTGCTCGGCCTCCTCTGCTACGGCCTCTACAAGGTGGGGCTGGGGGGGGGCTGGGGGGTCTCTACAAGGTGGGGCTGGGGAGGTTTAGGGGGTCTGGGGGGGTCTCTACAGGGTGGGGCCGGGGAGGTTTGGGGGGGTCTAGGGAGGTCTGGGGGGTTCAAAGGGGTCTGGGGGGGTCTCTACAAGGTGGGGCCGGGGAGGTTTAGGGGGTCTGGGGGGGTCTCTACAGGGTGGGGCCGGGGAGGTTTGGGAGGTCTCTACAAGATAGGGCTGGGGAGGTTTAGGGGGGTCTGGGGGGTCTCTACAAGGTGGGGTTTGGGGGGCGGGAGGGGCTCGGGGAGTCTGGGGGGGTCTCTACAAGATGGGGCTGGGGGTTTCAGGGGTTCTGGGGGGTCACTACAAGGTGGGGTTTGGGGGGCTGGGGGGGTTCAAAGGGGTCTGGGGGGGGTCTCTACAAGGTGGGGCTGGGGAGGTTTAGGGGGTCTGGGGGGGTCTCTACAGGGTGGGGCCGGGGGTCTCGGGGGGGCTGGGGGTGGCCAGAGGGGTCTGGGGTCTCAACATGGTGGGGATGAGGGGGTTGGGGGGCACTGGGGAGTCTGGGGGCTCTGCTGTGACCTCTACAAGGGAGGCCTGGGGGGATTTGGGGAGGGGGGGGTGGTCACAGGGGACACAGGGACACGGGGTGGCACCGGGGGGGATTTTGGGGGTCCCCCCTGACCCTCCCCTGTCCCCCCACCCCAGCTCGGGTTCTTCAAGCGCTCGGGGCCCTACGGCACCGCCATGGAGAAGGCGCAGCTCAAACCCCAGGCGGCCTCCGAGGCCTGAGGGGACCCTGCGGTGACAGGGACACCCCACGGGGGCGACCCCCATGGCCGGGGACACCCCCATGGCCGGGGACACCCCCAGGGCCAGGGGACACCCCCAGGGCCAGGGACATCCTCACGCCTTGGGGACATCTCACAGCCTGGGGACACGCCACGGCTCGGGACACTCCACGATTTGGGGACATCCCGTGGTTTGGGGACACCCCCCACAAGGACAGTGTCACCTGCATGGCTTGGGGACACCCCGATGGCTTGGGGACATCTCACGGCTTGGGGACACCTCAAGATCTGGGGACACCCTCACAGCTTGGAGACGCCCACAAGGGACAGTGTCGCCTGCATGGCTTGGGGACATTCCCCATGGCTTGGGGACATTCCCCATGGTTTGGGGACCCCCACACTGCACCACGAGTGTCACCTGCACGGACTGGGACCCCCACAGGGGTGACATCACCTGTGTCACTGTCGGGGACCCTCCCATGGCTGGGGACCCCCACAAGGACAACGTCACCTGCACGGCCGGACAGTGTCACCTGCATGGCTGGACAATGTCACCTGTGCATCTGGACAATGTCACCTGCACGTCCCCCCTGCTCCTGGGGACCCCCACACTGTTGGGGACCCCTCACGGACAGTGTCACCTGCATGGCCAGGGGTGTCCCCAGTCCTTGGGGCCCCCACACGGATGGTGTCACCTGCACGTCTGGACAATGTCACCTGCACGTCCCCCCCTCGCTCCTGGGGACTCGGCAAGGACAGTGTCACCTGCACCAGTGGTGTCACCTGCATGGCCAATGTCACCCTCGTGACTCTTGTCACCAGCACGGGGACATCCCCCACTCCACACTCCCACAGCGCCCACCCCCACACCGGGCTGGGGACAGTGTGACAGGAACTGTCACCGGGCTGGGGACACTCACAGGAACTGTCACCGGGCTGGGGACAGTGTCACAGGAACTGTCACCGGGCTGGGGACAGTGTGACAGGAACTGTCACCGGGCTGGGGACACTCACAGGAACTGTCACCGGGCTGGGGACAGTGTCACAGGAACTGTCCCCGCGCTGGGGAACCACCAGGACACGTCCCCCGACACCCCCCCCCCCCGCCCAGCACGGGAACCCCCAGGAATTGTCACCCCCGGGAATTGTCACCACCGGGAATTGTCACCACGGGCCCGGGAACCGCCGGTGACACCGAGCTGGCACCGCCACGGACACTACAGGGGACACTACAGGGGACACCACAGGGACACCCGGACACGGCCACACCGGAGGCCCCAGCGCTGTCACCTCAGCCGGGACAGGTGGCACGTGGTGGCAGTGTCACCCCGGTCCCGGTGCCACCCCCGGTGTCCCCCCCGCTGCACTGCCCCTGCCCCCCCCCGCGGGCACCTCACTTTGCACTGACCCCGAGTTTGGGGGGGACACGCCTCGACCCCCCCCCTGTCCCCGGGGTGTCCCCCCGGTGTCCCCCCGGTGTCCCCGGGTGTCGCGGGGGGTTTGCACTAAGGCGGGGGGCGCGGGGGGGGCGGCTTTGGTTTGTATTTAATTGGGGGGGGGGGGCGGCCTCGGGGCCCCCCAATAAATGAGTCTGACCCAGAGGTGGCCGTGGGGACACAAATGGGGACACGGGGACACAAACGGGGACACAAACGGGGACACGGGGACGGGGAACATACACGGGGACACACAAAAAAACGGGGGCACGGGGACAGGGGGACATGGGGACACGGGACAGGGGGACAGAGGGATACAGGACAAGGGGACGGACGTGGGGACACACAGGGATGGGGGACACGGAGACACGGGGACACGGGACATGGGGACACACGGACATGGGGACAAACGGACACAGGACACAGGGACAGGGGGACAGAGGGACACACGGACACGGTGACACACGGTGACACACGGTGACACACGGACACAGTGACACACGGACATGGGGACACAGGACACAGGGACACGGTGACACACGGGGACACACGGACACGGTGACACACGGGGACACACGGGGACACACCGGGACGGTCCCGCCGGGCGGTCACGCCTCGCTGCCCCCGGACACCGCCGGGGCTCAATTACCGCTCATTAGCAGCCGGGACGCGTCCGGCATCAATAATTAATCGATCGTTCATCAATCATTCAGCGATCACTCATCAATCATTCATCGATCCTTGATCCCCCCCGGCCCCCCCAAACACCCGCAGAGACCCCAAAAAATCCCGGAGACCCCCAGAGACCCCAAAATCCCGGAGACCCCAGAGACCCCAAAAAATCCCGGAGACCCCAGAGACCCCAAAATCCCGGAGACCCCAGAGACCCCAAAATCCAGGAGACCCCCAGAGACCCCAAAATCCCGGAGACCCCAGAGACCCCAAAATTCAGACCCGCCCCTGCAGAGATCCACGAGACGCCCCCAAAATCCAGAGACCCCAAAATCCAGAGACCCCAAAATCCAGAGACCCCCCAAAGACCCTCCTCAAAATCCAGAGACCCCCTGAGATCCCCCCAAAATCCAGAACGACCCCCATGGGACCCCCAGAGACCCCCCCAAAATCCAGAACCTCCCCCCGGATCCCCCAGAAACCCCCAGAGACCCCCCCCCAGAGACCCCCAGATATCCCCCCAAAAATCCAGAACCCCCCCAGCACCCCCAGAGACCCCCATGGGACCCCCAGAGATCCCCGAGACCCCCCCAAAAATCCAGAGACACCCCCCCCCACCCCAGGACCCTAAAGCCCCCCCAGCCCCTTTTGGGGGCACCTCCCCCCCCCCTCCCCAAATCCCCCCAGGACCCCTCCCCACAGTCACGTGACCTAACATCTGGATTGGGGGGGGGGGTCCCGAAAAGATTTTGGGGTTTTTTTTGGGGGGGGAGATTTCAACTTCCACCCCCCCCCCCCCACGCGTGTCCCGCACTGGGTGGGGGTGGGGAGAAAAAAATGGGGGGAGGGGGGAGAACCCACGGGTGGGGGGGAGGGGTCGCCCCCGCGCGCGGTTTTTTTTTTGTTTTTTTTTTCCCCGCCCCCCTCCCCAAAATTTCCCGATTCCCACGCTCCGAGGTGGGGCCGGGCGGGGCCCCCTCCCCCCACCCCTCCCCCTCCCCCCGCCCCCTCCCCCGCCCCCGCACGCGCGTGTCGCGACACGTGCGCGACCCCGCCCGCCGCGCACGCGCGTGGGGAGGGGGGAGGGGGTTGGGATGAGGGGGGGGGCTCCGCGGGGACGCGCGCGCGTGGACGGGACCGGAACACGTGAGCGAGCACGGGGGGAGGAAGGGGGGGGGGTCTCAATGTGGGGAGGGGACACGCGTGGGGAAGGGGAGGGGGAGGGGAGGGGGGAGGGGAGGGGGGAGGGGACACGCGAGGGGCAGCTCCGCCCATCCCCCCCCTCCCTAAATCCTCCCCCCCTCCCCCCCCCCCGTGTCCCAGTTCTGCGCGACGCCATTGGCTGAGCCCGGGCTGGGGGGGGGACACCGAGTTTGGGGGGGGGACACGCAGGGACAGCCCCACCGGGCCAACACCGCCGCCACCGGGGCCGGGGGGGCCCCGCAGGTAAGAGGACCCCCCCCCCCCAAAAAAATAAAAAAAAAAAAAAATCGAAAATTCGCCCCCAGCGCGGTGTTGTGGAGGGAGGGGGGGGTAGATTTGGGATTTTTTGGGGATTTTTGGGGGGGTTTTTTGGGATTTGGGGGCGGGTCTAGGCCTGGAGGATGATGGGGGGGGGGACACCGGGGGGGGGTCGCGGGGAAATCAAACCCCCCCCGGGATGGAACCCGGGAGCCCCGGGATGGAAGCGGGAACACGGGGGAGGGGGGGGGGGCCGGCGGGGAGGGGGGACCCGGGGGGTCCTGGGGGGGGTCCTGGGGTGTCCCGAGGGGTGCTGGGGGGTCCCTGGGGGTCCCGGGGGGTCCTGGAGGGTCCCGGGGGGGTCCCGGGGGGGTCTCGGTGTCCCCCAGGTCACTCCGAGCCCCCCCCGGAGTCCCCGCGATGGAACCGGGACCCGCATTGGGGAGGGGGGGGGGATTTTAGGGACGCCCCAAAAAATCACCTGAGGGGAGAGGAGGGGAGGGGGGGTCCCAGGGGGGGTCCCGACACCCCCAACCCCCCCCCCCCCCCAAAATCCCCGCGTTAAAGACACGCGGATTGGGGGGGGGGGGGGAAAGCGGGGATGGCTCGGGAGCTTTGGGGGGGCCCCGGGGGGGGAAAACTCGGGGGTCCCGCCCCCCATGACGCCCCCTGACCCTCCCCGCCCCCCCCCCGGCTCAGGGCGATGCTGCGGCCCCCGGGCCCGCTGGGGCCGCCCCCCCCCGGCCGCCTCCTCCTGCCCGACGCCGCCGCCGCCGCCGCCGCCGCCGCGCTCCGGCTGCTGCCGCCGCTGCCCGCGGTGAGCCCGGGGGTCCCGGGGGGGTCCCGGGATCCGGGGAGGGCCGGGGGTCCCGGTTCCGGACGTTCCGGGGTCGTGGGAGCTGCGGGGTTGAGCCGGGCCGGGGGTTCGGGGGGTCCCGGTAACGGAAGGTTCGGAGTTGGGGGGGGGGGGTCGCGGTGTCCTGGGCGGGTTTTGGGGGGTCCCGGTGGTCCCGGGGGGGGGTTCGGGGGTTTCGCTCCGGCGGCCGCGAGGGGCGCGCGGGGTCCCGGGGGGGGCGGGGCTGCCCCGCCCCCTCCCGGCCGCCGTACCGGGACCCCCCTCCCCCCCCCACCGGAGCCGGTGCTGGGGAACCCCCGAACCGCCCCCCCCCCCCCAGGACCGGGACCCCCAAAATTCCCCCTGGGCAAGGGAGGCTGCGACCCCCGAAACCTCCGGGACAACTCCGGGACCCCCAAAATCCTCCCGGAACCCCCCCAGGAACCCCCGGGATAACGGGACGGGACAGGGGAACCCCCGAACCTCCCCCCGGACAACTCCGGGACCCCCAAAACCCGCGCGGAACCCCCCCAGGACCCCCCAAAACCCCCGAGACCCCCCCAGGACCCCCCCGCCAGGGCTCGGTGCATTGGGGAACCCTCGAGCCCCCCCCGGGATCCCCAAAATCGAGCACGGGGAGATCCCGGGACCCCCAGAACCGAGCCGGGGGGGGACTCTGAGAGCCCCAAGTTCCTCCCCGCCGTGGTGGGGGCGGGGGGCGCGGTGCCGGTTCCGGTCCCGGTCCCCGGGGCTTGGGCAGGGAGGGATTCCTGAGGAGCTACGGAATTGGGGGCGGCGGCTGGGGGGGGGGATTTTGGGGTTTTTGGGGGGGTCAGGGGGGAGAATTTGAGGGGCTGAGACCCCCCCGGACCCCCCCGGGTGGAGGCGGTGCCTGAAGGGGGTGCTGGGGGGATTTTGGGGGGATTTTGGGGATGTTTTGGGGGATTTTTTGGGTGTTTTGGGGGATTTTTGGGGTGTTTTGGGGTTTGCGGGAGTTTATGGGATACGGGGGTTTTTCGGGGGGGTATTTTGGGGTTTTTGGGGTGCTGACCCCCCCTTCTGTGCCCCCCGCCCCAGATGGAGCCGGTGCCCAAGGGGGTCCTGGGGGCTCTGGCCAAGCCCCGGCGCCCGGTGATCGCCTGCAGCGTCTGCCAGATCCGCTTCAACTCCGAGGTGAGACCCCCGGGACCCCCAAAACCCGGGACCCCCAAAACCCGGGACCCCCAAAACCCGGGACCCCCAAACCCGGGACCCCCCAAACCCGGGACCCCCAAACCCGGGACCCCCAAAACCCGGGACAGACCCCCGGGACCCCCAGAATTCGGGACACCCCAAACCTGGGACTGACCCCCGGGTCCCCGTCCTGATCGCTGGGACTTGGGGGTCCCCAGGGTGTCCCCAACGGGTGACACGGTGTCCGGGGGTGTCCCCGAGGGTGACACAGTGCCACCAGGGTGTGACAACGTCCCGGGGGTGTGTCCTGGGTGTGTCCTGGGATGTCCCTCAGGGTGTGACACAACAGCCCGGGGGTGTGACCGAGGGTGGGCCGGGTGTCACCCAAGGGTGGTGACAACGTCCCGGGGGTGTGACGGTGTTCCCACGCTGTGCCCGGGCTGTCACACTGTCCCCGGACTGTGACCCTGTTCCCTGGCTGTGACACTGTCCCCTGGCTGTCCCCTCGCTGTCCCCCGACTGTGACCTTGTCCCCTCGCTGTCCCCTCGGTGTCCCCTCGGTGTCCCCTCGCTGTCCCCATGTCCCCGGGCTGTCACACTGTCCCCTGGCTGTCCCCTCGCTGTCCCCGGGCTCTGACCGTGTCCCTCGCTGTCCCCTGGCTGTCCCCGTGTCCCGGGGGGTGTGACACTGTCCCCTCGCTGTCCCCCGGCTCTGACCGTGTCTCTCCCTGTCCCCTGGCTGTCCCCGGGTTCTGACCCTGTCCCCTGGCTGTCCCCGGCTTCTGACCCTGTCCCCTGGCTGTCCCCTCGCTGTCCCCCGACTGTGACCTTGTCCCCTCGGTGTCCCCTGGCTGTCCCCTCGCTGTCCCCCGGCTCTGACCGTGTCTCTCCCTGTCCCCTGGCTGTCCCCGGGTTCTGACCCTGTCCCCTGGCTGTCCCCGTGTCCCGGGGGGTGTGACACTGTCCCCTCGCTGTCCCCCGGCT
Source organism: Acridotheres tristis (assembly GCA_037013685.1). NCBI lineage: Eukaryota > Metazoa > Chordata > Aves > Passeriformes > Sturnidae > Acridotheres > Acridotheres tristis. Next base: position 1,409,500 of record CM072915.1, on the reverse strand, counting down.
CTGACCGTGTCTCTCGGTGTCCCCTCGCTGTCCCCTCGCTGTCCCCCGGCTCTGACCGTGTCCCTCGCTGTCCCCTGGCTGTCCCCGTGTCCCGGGGGGTGTGACACTGTCCCCTGGCTGTCCCCTCGCTGTCCCCAGAGCCAGGCCGCCGCTCACTACCAGGGCAATCGCCACGCTCGGCGCCTCAAGGGGCTCGAGGCCGCCCGGGCCCGCCGGGGGGGGGACACGGGGGAGACCCCGGAGACCCCCGGGCCCGCCGCCCCCCCGGCCGGGGACACCCCCGAGCGCTCAGGTGGGTGCTGGGCCCCCCTCCCCAAATTCCCCCAAATTTCCCCAAACCCCCCCCTGTAACCCCCATTCCCCCCCAGGGGAGCAGCCCCCAATAACACCCCCAAAATACCCCAAATTCCCCTATAACCCCCCCAGAAAGGCCCCAAACCCCCCCAGTAACCCCCATCACCCCCTAAAATACCCCAAATTCCCCTATAATCCCCCCAAAAAGCCCCCAGACCCCCCCCCATAACCCCTATTTCCCCCCCCCAGGGGAGCAGCCTCCCATAGCCCCCTCAAACTCCCCCTATAGTCCCCAAAATCCCCCCATAACCCCCCAAATCCCCCCATAGCCCCCCTTTCAGCCCCCCAGGGGAGCAGCCCCCCATAACCCCCCTATACCCCCCCCAGACCCCCCCATAACCCCCCAAATCCCCCCATAACCCCCCAAATCCCCCCCATAGCCCCCCCAGACCCCCCCATAACCCCCCAAAACCCCCCCATAACCCCCCAAATCCCCCCCATAGCCCCCCCAGACCCCCCCATAACCCCCATTTCCCCCCCCCCCAGGGGAGCAGCCCCCCGCCCCCGCCGCCCCCGGTGCCCCCGGCCCCCCCTCGCCCCCCCCCCCCCCCAGGGCCGGTGCCGGAGCCGGGGGGGGCTCGGGGGGGGCCCGGGGGGGCTGAGGAAGAGGAGGAGGAGCGAGCCAAGGCCAAGCGGCTCCTGTACTGCGGCCTCTGCAAGGTGGCCGTCAACTCCCTGTCCCAGCTGGAGGCCCACAACAAAGGTGGGGACACGGGGACAGGGGGGACACTGGGGACATGGAGGGGACAGGGGGGACATGGAAGAGACAGGGGGACAGGGGGGACAGCGGGGACAGGGAGGGGACAGGGGGGATGGGGGAGACAGGGGGGACATTGGGGACACGGGGGACAGAGGAACATGGAAGGGACGGGGGGATGGAGGGGACAGGGGGACAGAGGGGACAGGGGGACGTGGGGGGGACAGGGAGGGGACAGGGGGACATTTGGGACAGAGGGACACGGGGACAGGGGGGACAAGGGGACAGGGGGGACATGGAGGGGACAGAGGGGACAGGGGGACACCAGGGAGTCTGAGGGGGACTCAGGGCTGTCCCTGTGGGTTTGGGGGTGTCCCAGGGAGGGTTTGGGGTTTCAGGGTGTCCCAGGCTGTTTTTTTGGGGGTCCCAGGCTGTTTTTGGGAGGTTTCAGGGTGTCCCAGGCTGTTTTTTTGGGGGTCCCAGGCTGTTTTTGGGGGTTCAGCTCCATCTCTGCCCCCCCAGGCACAAAGCACAAGACTTTGGTCGAGGCTCGCTCGGGGCTGGGTCCCATCCGCGCCTTCCCGCGGGGAGGGGGCGGCTCCGGGGGGACCCCCCCGGCCGAGACCCCCGAGCGCTCCTTCCACTGCCAGATCTGCAACGTGCGCCTCAACTCCGAGCTGCAGCTCAAGCAGGTGGGGCACCCCAAATCCCCCCCCAGGGACCCCAAATCACCCCCAGGGACCCCAAATCCCCCCCCGAGTGACCCCAAATCCCCCCCCCGAGTGACCCCAAATCCCCCCCCCCGAGGGACCCCAAATCCGCCCCCCGAGAGACCCCAAATCCCCCCCTGAGTGACCCCAAATCCCCCCCAGGGACCCCAAATCCCCTCCAGAGTGACCCCAAATCCTCCCAGATTGACCCCAGGACCCCCCAAACTGACCCCAAATCCTCCCAGTGATCCTAAAACTGTCCCTGGGACCCCCCAAGCTGACCCCAAATCCCTTCAGGGGTCCCAAAAAAATCCTCCCCAGGACCCTCAAACTGCCCCCAAATCCTCTCGGGGATCCCCAAACTGCCCCCAAATCCCTGCAGGGACCCCCAGCCCCCCAAGGCCCGGGGGTCTCCCCATGTTTGGGGGTCCCGCTGAGCCCCCCCGTGTCCCCCCAGCACATTTCCAGCCGCCGGCACCGGGACGGGGTGGCCGGAAAACCCAACCCCCTCCTGGGGAGGCACAAAAAACCCCGGAGCCCCCCCGAGCTGGTGAGGGGGGGGCGGCTTGGGGGGTCCGGGGGGGATTCTGGGGGTGTCCTGTGGGGTGGGGGGCGCCTGGGGGGTCTCTAGAGGGGTTTGGGGGGGTCCTGGGGGGCTGTTTTGTGGGGGGGAAAGGGATCTGGGGGTGCCCCAAGAGGTGGCGGGGGGGGCTTTGGGTCATCTCTGGGGGGGTGTCCATGGGGGGTGTCCCATGAGATTTGAGGGTCTGGGGGTGTCCGTGGGGAGCGTCCCATGAGTTTGGGGGGGTCTGGGGGTGTCCGTGGGGAGCGTCCCATGAGTTTGGGGGGGTCTGGGGGTGTCTTGGGGGGTCTGGGGGTGTCCGTGGGGGGCGTCCCATGAGTTTGGGGAGGATCTGGGCTTGCTCTGGGGTCTTTGGGGTTCCCTGGCGGGGCTTGGGGTCATCTCTGGGGGGTCTGGGGGTGCTCTGGGGGTCTGGGGGTGTCTTTGGGGGTCTGGGGGTGTCCGTGGGGGGCGTCCCATGAGTTCGGGGGGGCTCTGGGGGGACTTTGGGGTATCAGTGGAGCCCCCCCCACAGGACCGGGGGGTTTCCCGACCCCCTCCCCAAATCCTTCCCCCCGCCCCCTCCAGGCGCCGCTGCCGTTCCCGAAGGAGCTGCCGAAGGCTCTGGCGGGGGGGGGGCTCCTGCCGCCCCCCCTGGCGCTCGCGGCCGCCGCCGCCGCCATGGCCGCCCCCCCCCCTGGCCCTGCGACCCCCGGGACCCCCCCTCCTGCCCGGACCCCCCCTGGCCCCCGCCCTGCTCCGCCCGGCGCCGGGACCGCTGCGGCCCGCGCACAGCCCGCTGCTCTTCTCGCCCTACTGAGGGGACAGCGACAGTGGGGACAATGGGGACAATGGGGACAGTAATGGGGACAATGACAATGGGGACAGGGACAGCACAGCCCGCTGCTCTTCTCGCCCTACTGAGGGGACAGCGACAGTGGGGACAATGGGGACAATGGGGACAGTGGGGACAGCGACAGTGGGGACAGTAATGGGGACAGTGACAATGGGGACAGGGACAGCGACAGCGACAATGGGGACAATGGGGACAATGGGGACAGTAATGGGGACAGGGACAGCACAGCCCGCTGCTCTTCTCGCCCTACTGAGGGGACGGCGACAGTGGGGACAATGGGGACAATGGGGACAGCGACAACGGGGACAGTAATGGGGACAATGACAATGGGGACAGGGACAGCACAGCCCGCTGCTCTTCTCGCCCTACTGAGGGGACAGCGGGGACAGCGACAATGGGGACAGCGACAATGGGGACAGTAATGGGGACAATGACAATGGGGACAGGGACAGCACAGCCCGCTGCTCTTCTCGCCCTACTGAGGGGACGGCGGGGACAGCGACAATGGGGACAGGGACAATGGGGACAGGGGCAGGGACAATGGGGACAGCACAGCCCGCTGCTCTTCTCGCCCTACTGAGGGGACGGCGGGGACAGCGACAGCGACGATGGGGACAGAGACAGCGACAATGGGGACAGCGACAATGGGGACAGGGACAGCACGGCCCGCTGCTGTTCTCGCCCTGAGCGGGACCGGGACACCCCCGAGAGTGACAGTGACGACCCCAGGAGTGACAGTGACAATCCTGGGGGGGACAATTCCCCTGGGAACAGCCCCTGGAACGCCCCCCACCCCCTCTGGGAAAAAAACTGGAACAATTCCTTGGGAAAAATCCTGGAACGACCCCCGGGAAAACAACGGGACAACGACAACAACAACAACCAGCGCGCGGCAACGGGAACCTCCTGGCAACGGTTGCCTGGCAACCATTAATGAGCAATTGTCCGGTGATGGTCACTCAGTGACGGTCACGTGACCTGCTGGTCACCCCGGCCACCCCCAGCCTCTCCTCCCTGACAACGGTTTCCATGGCAACGGGACCCGCGTCCTGCCCGGCAGCCGGGCCTTCCCCTGGCAACGGTTGCCTGGCAACCGCCCCGGCAACAACCGGCTGCACCCAGCGCTGCACGTGGCAACCGTCTCCTGGCAACCGTCTCCTGGCAACCGTCTCCTGGCAACGCCCCCCCCTCCCCGTTCCTGGGCTCAGCGATTTTTATTTTATTTTTTATTTTTTATTTTTAACTGGAATTCGGGAGATTTGGCAGGAAAACAACGAGCCCCCACCCACCCCCCCCCCCCCGGCCCCACCGCACAAACCCCGGGGACCGGGACCCCCCCCGGGGTGGGGGAGGGGTCCCCAGAGCCCCCCCAAACACCCCCCCCCCCCAAAAAAAAAACCTCCCCAAAAATCCGCCCCCCCACCCCCCCCCGGCACCTCAGGGATCTGCTCAGCAATCAGTGATGGCTCGAGGGACGGGACCCCTCCCCCACCCCCCGGGACCCCCCCCGACCCCCCCCCAAGCCATGGCCTCTTGCACTGAGGGCAGCGAGCCCCGCACACCCCCCGGGGGGGGGACACCCCAAAATCCCCCCCAAAATCCCCCCCTCCAATTCCTTCCCCCTCCATCCCAAATCCGGGCCCAGCCCATTGCAATAATGCGGGGGGGGGGCCGGGGCACCCCCCCTTCCCCCTGTAAATAACGCCCCCCCCTCCTCACACACATGGTACGGCCCTACAAGCACTGTGCCCCCCCCCCCAAAAAAAATAATCCTGCAACCCCCAGCACTGTGACCCCCCCAAAAAAAATCCTGCACACCCCCCATCACTGTGACCCCCCCAAAAAAATCCTGCACACCCCCCCATCAGTGTGACCCCCCCAAAAAAAATCCTGCACCCCCCCCCATCACTGTGACCCCCCAAAAAAAATCCTGCACACCCCCCCATCACTGTGACCCCCCAAAAAAAATCCTGCACACCCCCCCATCACTGTGACCCCCCCCACCCCAAAATCTTGGACCCTTCCATCACTGTGACCCCCCCCCACCCCAAAATCCTGGACCTCCCCCCCCTCACTACCCCCCCCCTCTGCACTGTGGCCCCCCCAAAATCTTGCACTGACCCCCCCCCATTAGCACTGAAACCCCCCCCCCCAATTTTGGGGCCCCCCCCAATCCAAACTGTGATTAAAGCGAAGCAATAGCGGGTGGGGGGGGTTGGGGGGGCCCCCGTGTCCCCCCCCCCAGAATCTGCCTGTCCCCCGTGTCCCCCCCCCGGCTTCACCCCAATAAATGACGAGGTTTGAGCTCCTGATCTCGGGGCTGGGGGGGTTTGGGGGGTTTGGGGGGGTCCTGGAGGGGCCTCGGGGCTCCTGGGAGGGCCCAGAGGGGGTTTGGGGGGTCCTGGACGAGCCCCAGGTGAGTTTGGGGGGGTCCTGGGGGGCCTCAGGGGGGTTAAAGTGACGCCAGGAGGATCCAGAGGGTCCGAGGGGATTTTGGGGGGTCCCCGAGGGGGTCCCAGGTGGGTGTGGGGGCCCCAGAGTGGTTTGAGGGGTCCCTGGAGGGGTCTCAAAGTGATTTGGGGGGTCCCCAGGGGGGTTTTGGGGTTCCCCAAGGGGGTCCCGGGTGGATTTTGGGGTCCCCAGGGGGGTCCCGGGTGGATTTTGGGGTCCCCAGGGGGGTTTTGGGGTTCCCCAAGGGGGTCCCAGGCCAGGTGGGGAAGCTCCACGTCCGCCCTTCCTGTCCCTTGTCCCCACCCTTGTGTCCCCCCAGGCAGGTTGGGGACACCCCGGGGGACACCCCTGGGGTACCCCAGACCCCCCCAAACCCCCTTAAACCCCCCCAGACCCCCCCAAAATCCCCCCAATCCCCCAATCCCCCAATCCCGGGGCGGCGCAGGCACAGAGGAGGCGGCACACGGGGGGTGGGGGGGGCACTGACGTGTTGGGGGTCCCCGGGGGGGGGTTTGGGGGGTCCCGGGGGGGGTTTTGGGGGGTCCCGGGGGGGTTTTGGGGGGTCCCAGGGGGTCCCAAAGGGTTTTGGGGGGTCCCAGGGGGGTCCCCCTAACGCAGCAATGACCACTTGATCTGTTCCTTCGCCGACTGCAGCATCTGGGGGGGCACAGACAGGTAAGGGGGGGACACCTGGGGACAAAGGGGGGACACCTGGGGACAAGGGGGGGACACCTGGGGACAAAGGGGGGACACCTGGGGACAAGGGGGGGACACCTGGGGACAAGGGGGGGACACCTGGGGACAAAGGGGGGACAAGGGGGGGTCTCAGGCGTTTTTTAGGGAAGGTCCCAGAATTTTTTTGGGGGTCCCAGGGGGTTTTTTGGGGCATCCCAGGAATTTTTTTGGAGGATCCCAGGGGATTTTGGGGGGAGGTCCCAGGGTTTTTTTGAGGGAGTCCCAGGGGGTTTTGGGGGGGGGATCTCAGGGTTTTTTGGGGGAGTCCCAGAGGTTTTTTGGGGGGATCCCAGGGGTTTTTGGGGGCGATGTCAGGGTTTTGGTTTTTTTTTTTTTTGGGGGGGGGTCCTACCTGTGTCACCGTCTGCTCGGTCAGGGGCACGTCCTCGCCCTGGGACAACGGGGGACAGGGGGGTGACGATGAGTGCCTGGGGCGGGGGGGGCACTCAGGACCCCCCAAAAACCCCAGACCCACCCCCAGAACCCCCCAAATCCCCCCCAGACCCCCCGTACCCGCACGGCCACGCGGTGCACGACTTGCTGGGGGTCGCTCTCCAGGATGACCCTGGGGGGACACAGGGACACCTCAGCACCGGGGGTGGCCCTGGGGGGTGACAGAGCCCAGGGAGGGGGTGACAGAGCCCAGGGAGGGGGTGACAGAGACAGGGGGGAGGTGACACCAAGGGGGTGACAGAGATGGGGAGGGGGTGACAAAGTCAGGAGAGAGGTGACAGAGACATGGGGGGTGACAGAGACGGGAAGGGTGACAGCCCCCAGAGGAGGTGACAGAGCCCAGGGGGGTGACACCAAGGGGGTGACAGAGCCCAGGGGAGGGTGACAGCCCCCCAGAGGAGGCGACACACCCCAGAAGGTGACAGACCCCAGAGGGAGGTGACAGGCCCCCAGAAGGAGGTGACAGCCCCCCGTGGAGGGTGACAGACCCCCGGGGGAAGGTGACAGACCCCAGAGGGAGGTGACAGCCCCCCGTGGAGGGTGACAGTCCCCCCCAGGCCCACCCTCCGTCCACGATCTCGTCCACAGCCAGGAACAGCCCCTCCATGTTGTCCAGCAGCGCCCGGCGCTCCACGTTCTTCCTGCGGGAGGGGGACAGAGGGGACAGGGCTGGGACCCCCCTGTGGGGACACTCCCCCGGGTGTCCCCAGGTGTCCCCAGGTGTCCCCCCCGTACCTCAGCATTTGGCTCAGGGAGTCGAACAGGCAGTTGAGCACGGCCGTGAGCATCAGCTGGGGACACACAGGGACATCAGGGGACACAGGGGACACACACGGGGAGATGTCCCCATGTCCCTGCAGTGTCCCCAGTGTCCCCAGTTTCCCCAGTGTCTTCAGTGTCCCCAATGTCCTCAACGTCCCCACCGTGTCCCCATGTCCCAGTGTCCCCATGTCCCTGAGGTGTCCCTTCACTGTCCCCGTGTCCCCACAGTGTCCCCATGTCCCAGTGTCCCCATGTCCCTGAGGTGTCCCTTCACTGTCCCCGTGTCCCCACAGTGTCCCCATGTCCCTGCAGAGTCCCCGGTTTCCCCAGTGTCTCCAGTGTCCCCAATGTCCTCAATATCCCCACAGTGTCCCCATGCTCCCAGAGTCCCCACAGTGTCCCCATGTCCCCAGTTTCCCCCGTGTCCCCATGTCCCTGTGTCCCCATGTCTCTGTGGTGTCCCTTCACTGTCCCCATGCCCCCACAATGTCCCCATGTCCCAGTGTCCCCAGTTTCCCCAGTGTCCCCAATGTCCTCAATGTCCCCACCGTGTCCCCATGTCCCTGCAGTGTCCCCAGTGTCCCCATGCTCCCAGTGTCCCCACAGTGTCCCTATGTCCCCAGTTTCCCCAGTGTCCCCGCAATGTCCCCCTGTCCCCGCCGTGTCCCCGGTGTCCCCTCGGTGTCCCCACCTCGTTCTGGTGGGCGCTGCCGATGACGTAGCAGTAGAGGTCGATGCTGCCCTTGTAGACCACGGTGAGCCCCTCCAGCAGCGCGATCTCACCTGCTCGGGGACAGCCACACCTGTGCCCGGTGTCCCCGGGGTGCCCGGTGTCCCCGGGGTGCCCTGTCACTCACTGTCACTGCGGTGTGTCTTGCTGAAGATGTTCTTCTCGAAGGCGCGCTGCTCCTTCACGCTGGGGTACGTGTCATCGTAGTACTGGGGCAGGGGACAGCGTTGGGGACATCGGGGACATTGGGGACATTGGGGACATCGGGGACATCGGGGACATTGGGGACATCGGGGACATTGGGGACAGCAGGGACATTGGGGACATCGGGGACATTGGGGACATTGGGGACATCGGGGACATCGGGGACATCGGGGACATAGGGGACATCGGGGACATTGGGGACATTGGGGACATTGGGGACATTGGGGACATTGGGGACAGGAACACGGAAGATGGGACAGGGACATCGGCCGCCCCTTGACACCCGGGCCACCCACCCTGTCCCTTCCCCAAAGCCACATCCCCCCGTGGAGCAGTGTCCTCTGCTGTCCCCTCGCTGTCCCCTGCTGTCCCCTCGGTGTCCCCTCGCTGTCCCCACCTTGGCGAAGAGCCGCTCGCCATCGTTGTCCAGGATGATGATGGCCTTGACCGTGTACAGGGACGGCTCCTGCGGGGACAGGGACACCGATGCCACCACCCCCCAAAGGGACAGGGACAGTGCCACCATCACCGCCAGCCTGGGGACACCGTCAGTGCCAGCCCCCCATGTCCCTGTCCCCATGTCCCTCTCACTGTCCCCATGTCCCTGTCCCCATGTCCCTCTCACTGTCCCCATGTCCCCATGTCCCTCTCACTGTCCCCATGTCCCTGTCCCCATGTCCCTCTCACTGTCCCCATGTCCCCGTCCTGTCGCTCCGGGCCCCCGGGACCAAGTTCTGTGATGCACTGACTGCCCAGAGCCACAGCCGGAGTGTAGGACAGAACCTCGGCCCGGGGACCCTCCGGCCACCAAGGCCACCAATGGTCACCCAGGGCCACCCAGGACACCGCTGCTGGGCCAGGCCCCGCCGGGACTGCCCCCCAGTGCCCCCCAGTGTCCCCCAGTGTCCCCAGTGTCCCCCAGTGTCCCCAGTGCCGGCACTGTCCCCTTCCGTGGCACCCCCACTGTCCCCCACAGTGTCCCCAGCTCACCCCCACTGTCCCCACGCTGGGATCCCAGTTCAGCCCCGACTCCCTCTCAGTTCCCCCCCAGTTTTCCCCCCCAGTTCCCCCCCAGTTCCCTCCCAGTTTCCCCCTCGCTCTCCCCCAGTTCCCCCCCCACCGCCCCTTTCCCCTCAGCCCCGCCCCCCTCACCCCACTGCCCCCCGGCCCCCCGCCTGTGGCGCGGCCCTTTTGCCCCCCGTTCCCCCCAGTTCCCCCCATTTCCCCTCCAGTTTCCCCCCCAGTTCCCCCCAGTTCCGCCATCCCCTTCTCCCCCCTCGGCCCTACCAGCACCAGCGCCTCCATTTTGCCTCCGCCGGTGCCGACGTGGAGCCGGAAGAGCGCCCGCCGCTGATTGGCTGCTCGCCTGCCAATCACTCCCATTGGCCACACCCTGCCACACTGATTGGTCCAACTCTGCCTCAATCCCACCAATCGCCGAGCGCTCCCGCGCGTTGGGCGGACCAAGTTTTCCCGCGCTTCCCTAAACGGCCGATGATTGGAGAAACTACCTGTCAATCACCGCTTCACGGCGCTCCCGGAAGCAGAGGAGGCGGTGCAGTTGCCATAGTGACCGGAGAAGCGGTGACGTCACCCATTCGCAAGATTCGGTCTGCGATTGGCTGCCTCGGCGAGCACGTGACCGGGAAGCTGTGACCTTTCTGCGGTTTGGTCACGCCCCTCACGTGACCATAGCCCTGTGGGCGGGGCCGCACGTGACCTTTGGTCACATGGGGTCGTGGGGGGACACTGGGGACATTTGGGGACATTGAGGGACTGGGGGGATGGGGGACATGGAGGGGACATTGGGGACATTGGGGACAATTGGTCACTGGGGACATTGGGGGCACGTGGGGACACAACAGAACCCCACGAGGCCCCAGCGCCGGGGGGCTGACATGGGCGAGGAGGCAGGGCCAGTGCCACCACAGGGGTGACAGGGCCACCAGAGGGGTGACAGGGCCACCAAGGGGGGGTGACAGGGCCACCAGAGGGGGGGTGACAGGGCCACCCGGACGCCGTGGGCCCTGCTGATAGCGCCTGGCAGGAGGTGCCACCCCCCCGTTGTCCCCGCTGTCCCCAAGGGCCCCGCGAGGGGAAACCGCCGCTGGCTTCCGTCCCCCGGGGCACCGGGGGGGACAAGGGGGGTCCCCGTCACTGCCACCAGCCCCGTGTCCCCTGTGCCACCACCGGGTCCCCGTGTCCGCCCTCCTTCTGTCCCTGTGTCCCCAGGACCCCCAGGGATGTCCCTGTGTCCCCATCTCTGTCCCCTGGTTTTGTCCCCACGTCCCCCTTCGGTGTCCCCGTGTCCCCCTTTGGTGTCCCCGTGTCCCCCCTTTGGTGTCCCCGTGCCCCCATTCCTGTTCCCCGTTCGTGTCCCCTCCTCCCCGTTGTCCCCTCCTGCCACATCCCCCCCTCAGTTCCTGTCCCCCCCGTTGTCCCCAGGGTGTCCCCGGGGCGGGCACAGCGGGGGTGGCACAGCGGGGCCGTGTCCCTGTCCCTTGTCCCCTGTCCCCCGTCCGGGTCTGTCCCGTGTCCCCAGGTGGGTCCTGGCTCAGGAGGGGCGGGGGGAGGTGACAGGGACAGGGACACGGGGTGGTGGCACCGCGGGTGCGACACGTGTGACACGAGGGTGGCACTGGGGATGGCACCAAGGGCTTGGGGGGGACACCGGGGGGGAAAATGGGGGACACTGAGGGGACACAGAGGGGACAATGGGGGACACAGGGGGTGACACAGGGGACACAGAGGGGACACAGGGGGACAATGAGGGACACAGGGGGTGACATAGAGGGTGATGGGGGTGGCAGGAGGGTGACAAAGGGGTGACAAGGGAATGATGGAGGTGACAAGGGGGACACAAGGGAGTGATGGAGGTGACAGGGGGTGACAGGGGGTGACAGGGGGTGACAGGGGGTGCCCCCCCGGCCCGGGCGGGTCCCGTCCGTTGCTCCTTGTGCAACTCCCGGGTTGGGCAATGGGGGTGGGGCCGGGGGGGGGGGGTCAGGGGTGTCCCCAGGGGGTGTCCGGGGGTGTCCCCAGGGGGTGTCCCCAGGGGGTGTCCCCAGGGGGTGTCCCGGGGTGTCACCCCCACCCCCGGCCAGCGCTAACCCCGATCTGGGGCTGCAGGAGGAGGCGGCGGCCATGGGGGACCCCCAGGTGAGGGGGGCTGGGGGGGTTTGGGGGAGTTCGGGGCGGTTTTGGGGGTGTTCAGGGTGGGATTTTGGGGATGTTTTAGTGGTGGGATTGGGGGGGGTTGGGGGATTTTGGGGTGAGATTTGGGAGGATTTTGGGGTGGTTTTGGGGCTGTTTTAGGGGTGGGATTTGGGGGATTTTGGTGTGGGGATTTTGGGGATGTTTTTGGGGGAGGTTTGGGGATGTTTTCGGGGTGGGATTTGGGGGATTTTGGGGATGTTTTTGGGGGGGATTTTGGGGATGTTTTTGGGGGGGATTCGGGGGTGTTTCTGGGGGTGTTTCAGGGATGGGGTTTGGGGGTGTTGGATGAATTTTGGAGGGCTGCAAAGGGGGCGTGACCAAAACCATCTCCCAGCCAATCAGCAGCGTCCGCTGGGGGCGCGTCCCCGCCCAGGCCCCGCCCCCGAGCGCGCCCCCTGGCGGCGGGGACGAGGCGGAAGTCACGTGGCAGGAGCTGCTGTCAATCACCGAGCTGCAGGTGAGCCACGCCCCCTCCCTGGCCACGCCCCCTTAACCACGGCCGCTGCCCATCCCCCCCCGCCACCCCCGGGACCCCCCAAAACCCCCGCGGGACCCCCATTGCACCCCCCCCCCATCTGAACCCCTCCCCTGTCCCTTTTTGTCCCCAGGACCCCCTGTGACCCCTCTGTCCCCTGTGACCCCTGTGTCCCCTTCTGTCCCCACCGTGTCCCCAGGGCCCCCTGTGACCCCTGTGTCCCCTTCTGTCCCCACCGTGTCCCCAGGGCCCCCTGGGACCCCTCTGTCCCCTTCTGTCCCCACCGTGTCCCCAGGGCCCCCTGTGACCCCTGTGTCCCCTCTGTCCCCAGGGCCTGGAGCTGCGGCCGGACCCCCCCGCTGCCCCCTCCCCTTTTTACCCTCCCCCCCCTCCCCTTCCCCATTTTCCTCCTTTTTCCTCCCCTTTTCCCCCTCCTTTCCCCCCTCCCTTCCCGCCAGCCGCGCACGGCGGTGACAACAGCAGCGACACCGCGGGTGACACCGCGGGTGACATCACGGGTGACAGCGGGGGTGACAGCGGGGGTGGCCGCGGTGGCCGCGAGCGGCGGGCGCTGGCCCTGGCGCTGCCCTTGGCCCCCGAGGCCATTGTCACCCTGCCCGTGGAGGAGCTCAAGGCCATCCTGGGCCGCGCGGGGACATCGGGGGCGCAGCTGGCGCTGGCCAGGGACATCCGGCGGCGCGGCAGGAACAAGGCGGCGGCTCAGCGGTGTCGCCGTCGCCGGCTCGAGGCCATGGCCGGGCTCCGGGCGGAGCTGGCCCGGCTGGGCCGGGAGCGGGAGCGGCTGCTGCGGGCGCGGGGACACGCGGAGAGGGCGCTGGGGACACTGCGGAGGGACCTGGAGCGCGTCACGAGGCAGCTGCTGGGGGAGCTCGGGGACGGGGACACGCGTGGGGACATGGCCGGTGTCACCTCCCCGGTGTTGGGGGCTCTTGGGGACGGGGACACGCGTGGGGACATGGCCGGTGTCGCCTCCCCGGTGTTGGGGACTCTCGGGGACGGGGACACGTGTGGGGACATGGCCGGTGTCGCCTCCCCGGTGTTGGGGGCTCTTGAGGTCGGGGACACGCGTGGGGACCTGGCCGGTGTCACCTCCCGGGTGTTCCAGGTCTTGGGGACTCTTGGGGACACGGACACATGTGGAGAGCTGGGTGGTGCCACCTCCCGGGTGTTGGGGACCTTTGGGGACAGGGACATGGGCGATGTCACCTCCCAGGTACTGGGGGCTCTTGGGGACAGGGACACAGGTCATCGGGTGCTGGGGACTCTGGGGGATGGGGACATGGGTGGTGTCACCTCCCTGGCGTTGGGGACACTCGGGGACAGGGATGGGACCCCTGTGTCCCCCGAGGGCTTTGGGGGCTGGGGTGGCCGCTGTGCCCACAGCCCCCTGTGACACTCTGGGGACAGCCCTGTCACCGCCACCCCTGGCGCTGTCACCCTGCGGTGACACATCCCTGCCACCTCCCCCTGCTGCTGTGTCCCCAGGGCGAGGAGGTGCCACCTCCCTCCGCGGTGACACATCCCGGGCTTTGGTGTCACATTCCCGCTGTCCCCTCAGGTCACACGTGGCCTTTGCTTCCTCTGGGTCCCCAAGTCGGTGTCACCGCCCTCCTGTCCCTGTCCCCAGTGTCCCTGTCCCCATCTCGGTGTCCCTGTCCCCTCCATGGTTTCCCTGACCCCACGGTGTCCCCATCTCGGTGTCCCTGTCCCTTCCATGGCCATTCTCTCCCTGTCCCCATGGTATCCCCACAGTGTCCCCTGAGTGTCCCTGTCGCCATCTCGGTGTCCCCATGGTGTCCCTGTCCCCTCCATGGCGTCCCTGTCCCCACGGTGTCCCCTCCATGGTGTCTCTGTCCCCTCCATGGTGTCCCTGTCCCCTCGGTGTCCCCTCCATGGTGTCTCTGTCCCCTCCATGGTGTCCCTGTCCCCATCTCGGTGTCCCCATGGTGTCCCTGTCCCCATGGTGTCCCTGTCCCCTCGGTGTCCCCTCCATGGTGTCCCTGTCCCCACGGTGTCCCCTCCATGGTGTCCCTGTCCCCTCCATGGTGTCCCTGTCCCCTCGGTGTCCCCATGGTGTCCCTGTCCCCATCTCGGTGTCCCCTCGGTGTCCCCACGGTGTCCCCTCCATGGTGTCCCTGTCCCCTCCATGGTGTCCCTGTCCCCACGGTGCCCCTCCATGGTGTCCCTGTCCCCATCTCGGTGTCCCCTCCATGGTGTCCCTGTCCCCTCCATGGTGTCCCTGTCCCCATCTCGGTGTCCCCACGGTGTCCCCTCCATGGTGTCCCTGTCCCCTCCATGGTGTCCCTGTCCCCACGGTGTCACCATGGTGTCCCTGTCCCCATCTCGGTGTCCCCTCCATGGTGTCCCCGTGGCCATCTCGGTGTCCCCATGGTGTCCCTGTCCCCTCGGTGTCCCCATGGTGTCCCTGTCCCCATCTCCGTGTCCCCATGGTGTCCCCGTGGCCATCTCGGTGTCCCCATGGTGTCCCTGTCCCCTCGGTGTCCCCATGGTGTCCCTGTCCCCATCTCGGTGTCCCCTCCATGGTGTCCCCGTGGCCATCTCGGTGTCCCCCCGTCCCTCCCGCGCTGTCCCCACACACGGCAGGGACACAGGTACAAAAATACCCTTTTATTGAGGGCACCGGGGGGGTCCCGCGGGCGCTGGGGGGGGGGTGGGGGTGTGACCCAGCCCTGGGCTGTCCCCATGTCCCCAAACTGTCCCCATTGTCCCCCCGCTCACCTCCGCGGGCTCCTCTCCCGGGGCCGGCGGCTCCTACAAAAGGGAAGGGGGGAATTAGTGGTGGGGGGGGGCTGGGACACCCCGGGGACACCCAGGGGACACCCAGGGGACACCCCGGGGACACCCAGGGGACACCCAGGGGACACCCCGGGGACACCCAGGGGACACCCAGGGGGACACCCAGGGGACACCCAGGGGACACCCCGGGGACACCCCGGGGACACCCAGGGGGACACCCAGGGGACACCCCGGGGACACCCAGGGGACACCCAGGGGGACAAAAGAGAGGCGGGGCTCAGGTGGGGAGAGGGCGGAGCCAGGCTGTGACTGACAGCTGAGGCGACCAATCAAGAGGAGAGCAGCCCCCCTCGCCTCTAAAATTAATAATAAAAAATAATTTAAAAAAAAAAAACCCAAGAGACATTTATTGAGGGGTGGGGGGAAGGGTACAGGACACAGGGCAGGGAATTCCGGCTGCTCCGCTCGGGAACTACGGGGGGACCTGGACACGGCGACCTCACAGCGGCCCCGGGGGTCCCGGGGGGGGTCCCGGGGGGTCCCGGGGGGTCCCGGGAGGGTCCCGGGGGGTCCCGGGAGGGTCCCGGGGGGGTCCCGGGAGGGTCCCGGGAGGGTCCTGGGGGGTCCCAGGAGGGTCCCGGGGGCTCTGCCCAGGCCCGGCGCTGGCTCCAGGGGCTGCCCCGGCTCCCGCCCAGCTCCGGCTCCTGCGGGACAGAGGGGCAGGGTCAGGATCGGGATCAGGATTGGGGTCAGGATTGGGGTCAGGATCGGGATTGGGATCAGGATCAGGATCAGGGTCAGGATCGGGGTCAGGATTGGGGTCAGGACTGGGGTCAGGATCGGGATTGGGATCAGGATCAGAACAGGGTCAGGATCGGGATCAGGATTGGGATCAGGATTGGGATCAGGATCGGGATCAGAGCAGGGTCAGGATCGGGATCAGGATTGGGGTCAGGATCGGGATTGGGGTCAGGACTGGGGTCAGGATTGGGATTGGGATCAGGATTGGGGTCAGGATCAGGACAGGGTCAGGATTGGGATCAGGATCGGGATCAGAGCAGGGTCAGGATCAGGATCAGGATCGGGATCAGGATCAGAACAGGGTCAGGATTGGGGTCAGGATCAGGATCAGGATTGGCATCAGGATCGGGATCAGGATCGGGATCAGGGCAGGCTCAGGATCAGGGTCAGGACTGGGATCAGGGTCAGGGCAGGCTCAGGATTGGGATCAGGGTCAGGACTGGGGCTGGGATTGGGATCAGCTCCAGTGCTGGGAGCTCTGGGAGGGGCACAGCCCCGATCCCAGCCCCGATCCCAACCCCAGTCCTGGTCCTGATCCCAATCCCTGCTCTGATCCCAGCCCTAGTCCTGATCCTGATCCCAGCCCCGATCCCAACCCCAGTCCTGGTCCCGATCTGTGATCCTGAACCCTGCTCTGATCCTCATCCCAATCCTAGCCTTGATCCCAAATCCCTGCTCTGATCCCAAATCCCTGCTCTGATCCCAAATCCCAGCTCTGATCCCAATCCTGGCTCTGATCCCGGTCCCAATCCTGGCCCCAATCCCGCTGGAATTCCCAGCTCCGCCCCTTCCCACCCTTTCCCCCGATTTCCTTTTTCCTATTTCTGCTTCTTCCCACCATTTTTCAATTCCTCTCACTTTTAACCTTTTCTCCCCTTTCCAGCCCTTTCCCCCAAATCTTCTTTTCCTTTTCTCTCCAATCTTTCCCTTCATCCCTCCCCTTTTTCCCCACCCATCTTTCTCCCAACCTCCTTTTTTCCTCAAATTTTCCCACTTTTCTTCCTGAACCTTCCTCCCAACCTTTTCTTTTCCTTCACTTCCCCTTCCAACCATTCCCCCATTTTTAAATTTTTTTCCCTCCATTCCCTTCCCATTTTTTCCCCCGTTTTTCCTCCAATTCTTTCCCCTTTTTCCCTCCAATTTTTCCCCCATTTTTCCTCCAATTTTCCCCCACACTTTCCCCGTATTTTCCCCACACTTTCCCCATATTTTCCCTGTTTTTTTCCCCTTTTTCCCTCCAATTTTTGCCCCATTTTCCCCCCACTCTCCCCATGTTTTCCCAGTTTTTTCCCCGTTTTTTCCCAGTTTTTTCCCCGTTTTTTCCCCCCTCACCTGGCCGTTAAAACCTCCTCCCTCCCCCGTAGCTGCCGCCGCCGCTGGAGCTGCCGTAACCGCCTGCAAAACCGGGGGGGGAATTTAGGGACACCCCAAAACTGGGGGGCACGAATTTGGGGACCCCCCCTTCCCCTCCAGGGACGCAGGACCCCTGCCAGGACATCCTGGGGTCCCCCCAGTTTATTCTGGGGTCTCCCCAGCACATTTTGAGATTCCCCCCCCACTCAAAACATTTTAAATTCCTCTCGAGGTGATTTCTGGGCTCTCCCGGGTGATTTTGGGGTCCCCCCAGGGGATTTTGGGGTGTCCCCAATACATTTTGGGGTCCCCCAGGTGGTTTTTGGGGTTCCCCATGTCATTTTTGGGGTCCCCCAGGTGGGTTTTGGGGTCTCACCACCGCCTAGGGCCCCGAGCTGTGCCCCCCATTATATTTAGGGATATTTTGGGGTTACCCAGGTAGTTTTTAGGGCTCTCCAGGTGTTTTTGGGTGGGATTTGGGTGGGTTTTGGGGTCTCACCGCCGCCGTAGGGCCCCGAGCTGTGCCCCCCATTACATTCAGGGATATTTTAGTTTTTTGGGGTGTTTTTGGGGTGTTTTTGGGGTCTCACCGCCGCCGTAGGGCCCCGAGCTGTGCCCCCCATTACATTCAGGGATATTTTAGTTTTTTGGGGTGTTTTTGGGGTGTTTTTGGGGTCTCACCGCCGCCGTAGGGCCCCGAGCTGTGCCCCCCATTACATTCAGGGATATTTTAGTTTTTTGGGGTGTTTTTGGGGTGTTTTTGGGGTCTCACCGCCGCCGTAGGGCCCCGAGCTGCGCCCCCCGAAGCTGCCGCCCTTCATGGGCCCGAAGCTCGAGGCCTGGTTGTTGTAGCTGCCGAAGTCGTTGTAGCTGCCCCCGCCCCCGAAATTGCTGCCTGGGGAGGGGACAGGGGGGTCACGAGGGGACAGGGGGGTCACGAGGGGACACGGGGGACACGAGGGGACACGGGGGACACGAGGGGACAGGGGGGTCACGAGGGGACAGGGGGGACACGGGGGACACGAGGGGACAGGGGGACACGAGGGGACACGGGGGACACGAGGGGACAGGGGGGACACGAGGGGACACGGGGGACACGAGGGGACACGGGGGACACGAGGGGACAGGGGGGACACGAGGGGACACGGGGGACACGAGGGGACAGGGGGGACACGAGGGGACAGGGGGACACGAGGGGACACGAGGGGACACGGGGGACACGGGGGACACGAGGGGACAGGGGGGACACGGGGGACACGAGGGGACAGGGGGACACGAGGGGACAGGGGCCACGGGGGTCACGAGGGGACAGGGGGGTCACGAGGGGACAGGGGGACACGGGGGACACGAGGGGACACCCCCGCAGCTGGGGGAGGACAGGGAGCACCCAGGGGTGCACCATGATTGGGGGAACTGGGAGATTTGGGATGAGGGAACTGGGAGCGCTGGGATAGGGGAACTGGGAGCGCTGGGATGGGGGAACTGGGAGCGCTGGGATGGGGGAACTGGGAGCGCTGGGATGGGGGAACTGGGAACCCTGAGTCCAGGGAGCTTTAACTGGGACCCCAAATCCCCTGTGAGGGTTTCCCTGGGATCCCAAAGCCCCCCCTGGCATCCCTCCGGGATGGCTTCCCCGAGACCCCAAAGCTCCCGTGAGTTTTTCCCTGAGATTCCCAAACCCCCAGGATGGGTCTCAGGACCCCAAATCCCCCAGGATGGATCCCAAGACCCCAAATCCCCCAGGATGGTTTCCCTGAGACCCCAAATCCCCCGGCATGGCTCCCCCTAAACTCCACGTGCTCAGGTGTATTCCCATTCCCACAGCGGTGACCCCAGAGCCTCCCCCAGCCCCAGTGTCACCCCAGTGTCTCCCCCAGCCCCAGGGTGACCCCAGAGCCTCCCCCAGCCCTGAGAGAGACCCCAGAGCCTCCCCAACCGCCGGGGGTGACCCCAGTGTCACCCCCATCCCCAGGGGTGACCCCAATGTCTCCCCCAACCGCCGGGGGTGACCCCAGAGCCTCCCCCAGCCCCGGTGTCACCCCAGCGTCTCCCCCACCCCCAGGGGTGACCCCAGGGCCACCCCCAGCCCTCACCTGTGCCCGCCTCGGCCAGCCCGTTGCGCACGGCCAGCGCGGGTCCCCGTGCCGGTCGCCGGCCGCCGCTGCCGAAGCCGCCGCCGCCATTGTTGTAGCCATCGTAGGAGCCGCTGCCGCCGTAGCCCCGGTTGCCCCCGGAGTAGCCGGGGCCGCCACCGCCGCCATAACCTGAGGGGAACCGGGGGGGGGACGAAAACAAAACAAAAACCGGATTTTGAGCTCACGGGAGGCTGCGGTGGGCACGGAGGGGCCGGGCTCCGGTGGCCACGGGTGGGCTCGGGCTGCGTCTCTGGCCGGGCCGGGCGTCCTGGCGCTCGCCCCCCGGTGTTTGTGTTGGTGATGATGATGGTGGTGGTGGTGGGGGGCTCGTGCCCGGCCCGGCCTCACCGTCAGCGCCAAATCCATTAAATCGGTCGCCGCCGTGGCCAAAGCCACCTGGAAAGAACAAACGGCACCGGAGCCCGGCGTGGCTGCGAGGGGACGCACACGGGGGCTGGTGGCAGTGGCGGTGGTGGCCGTCGCGGGGAGTGTCCCCCTGTCCCTCAGGGGGGTGTGGCTGTGTCCCCGTGTCCCCCCCCAACCCCGGTCACTCACCACGGCCCCCGAAGTTGCCGCCGCGGTTGAAGTTGTCGCCGCCGCCGAAGCCGCCGCGGCCGCCGCCGCCGAAATTCCCGGAGCCGCTGCGGCCTAGGAGAGGAGGGGGAGGAGGAGGAGGAAGAGGAGGAGGGGGGAGGGCACAGCCTTTAGGCACAGCGCGGGTGGCACGGGCGGCGCTGGCACGGCGGGGACACGGCCGGGGTGGCCGCGGGCCGGGCGCTCACCTCGCTGGCCGGCAGAGGCGCTGGCCATCTCCTGCTTGGACAGAGCCTTGCGCACCTCGCAGTTGTGCCCGTTCACCGTGTGGTACTTCTGGACTGTGGGGACACGGAGGGGTCAGCGTGGGCTGGCACTGGCACAGCTGGGCTGGTGTTGGCACAGCCGGGCCGGTGTTGGCACAGCCGGGCCGGTGTTGGCACAGCCGGGCTGGTGTTGGCACAGCCGGGCTGGTGTTGGCACAGCCGGGCCGGTGTTGGCACAGCCGGGCTGGTGTTGGCACAGCCGGGCTGGTGTTGGCACAGCTGGGATGGTGTTGGCACAGCTGGGCTGGTGTTGGCACAGCTGGGCTGGTGTTGGCACAGCTGGGCTGGTGTTGGTACAGCCGGGCCGGTGTTGGCACAGCCGGGCCGGTGTTGGCACAGCTGGGCTGGTGTTGGCACAGCTGGGATGGTGTTGGCACAGCTGGGCTGGCGTTGGCACAGCTGGGATGGTGTTGGCACAGCCGGGCTGGTGTTGGCACAGCCGGGCCGGTGTTGGCACAGCCGGGCTGGTGTTGGCACAGCCGGGCCGGTGTTGGCACAGCTGGGCTGGTGTTGGCACAGCTGGGCCGGTGTTGGCACAGCTGGGCTGGTGTTGGCACAGCTGGGATGGTGTTGGCACAGCCGGGATGGTGTTGGCACAGCCGGGCCGGTGTTGGCACAGCTGGACTGGTGTTGGCACAGCCGGGCTGGTGTTGGCACAGCTGGGATGGTGTTGGCACAGCTGGGATGGTGTTGGCACAGCTGGGCCGGTGTTGGCACAGCTGGGCCGGTGTTGGCACAGCTGGGCCGGTGTTGGCACAGCCGGGCCGGTGTTGGCACAGCCGGGCTGGTGTTGGCACAGCCGGGCTGGTGTTGGCACAGCTGGGATGGTGTTGGCACAGCTGGGCCGGTGTTGGCACAGCCGGGCCGGTGTTGGCACAGCTGGGCCGGTGTTGGCACAGCCGGGCTGGTGTTGGCACAGCTGGGATGGTGTTGGCACAGCTGGACTGGCAGTGTCACAGCTGGACTGGCAGTGTCACAGCCGGGCTGGCACTGGCACAGCTGGGCTGGCAGTGTCACAGCTGGGCTGGCAGTGTCACAGCTGGGCTGGCAGTGTCACAGCTGGGCTGGCACTGGCAGTGTCACAGCTGGGCTGGCAGTGTCACAGCTGGGCTGGCAGTGTCACAGCTGGGCTGGCACTGGCACAGCTGGGCTGGCAGTGTCACAGCTGGGCTGGCACTGGCACAGCTGGGCTGGCACTGCCCCACACCTGCCCCACGCCGTCCCCAGCTGCACTGTCACTGTCCCAGCTGCGTTGTCACCCACTCCACACGGTCCCCAGGCTGTCCCCAGGCTGTCCCCGGGCTGTCCCACCCCACACTGTCCCCAGCTGGCTGCCACACCCACACTGTCCCCAGGCTCCCCCCCCACTGTCCCCAAACTGCCCCCAGCCAGGCTGTCACCGCCCATGTCCCCACACTGCCACTCCCCCGCGTTCCCACGCTGTCCCCAGCCAAGCTCACTCCCCCATGTCCCCAGGCTGTCCCCAGCCAAGCTGTCACTGTCTCATGTCCCCAGGCTGTCCCTGTCCCGGGTGCCTGTCACACCCCTATGTCCCCAGGCTGTCCCCAGCTGTCACTCCCCGTGTCCCCAGGCTGTCCCCAGCTGTCACTCCCCGTGTCCCCAGGCTGTCCCTGTCCCCAGCTGTCTGTCACTCCCCAAGTCCCCAGCTGTCACTCCCTGTGTCCCCAGGCTGTCCCCAGGCTGTCACTGTCCCCAGCTGTCTGTCACTCCCCATGTCCCCAGGCTGTCACTCCCTGTGTCCCTAGGCTGTCCCCAGGCTGTCCCTATCCCAGTTGTCTGTCACTCCCCCGTGTCCCCAGGCTGTCCCCAGGCTGTCACTGTCCCCAGCTGTCACTCCCTGTGTCCCCAGGCTGTCCCCAGGCTGTCACTCCCCGAGTCCCCAGGCTGTCACTATCCCCAGCTGTCTGTCACTCCCCGTGTCCCCAAGGCTGTCCCCAGGCTGTCACTCCCCGTGTCCCCAGGCTGTCCCCAGGCTGTCACTGTCCCCAGTTGTCTGTCACTCCCCGTGTCCCCAGGCTGTCCCTATCCCAGTTGTCTGTCACTCCCCGTGTCCCCAGGCTGTCCCCAGCTGTCTGTCACTCCCCGTGTCCCCAGGCTGTCACTGTCCCCAGTTGTCTGTCACTCCCCGTGTCCCCAGGCTGTCCCCAGGCTGTCCCTATCCCAGTTGTCTGTCACTCCCCGTGTCCCCAGGCTGTCACTGTCCCCAGTTGTCTGTCACTCCCCGTGTCCCCAGGCTGTCCCCAGGCTGTCCCCAGCTGTCTGTCACTCCCTGTGTCCCCAGGCTGTCACTGTCCCCAGCTGTCTGTCACTCCCCGTGTCCCCAGGCTGTCCCCAGGCTGTCACTGTCCCCAGCTGTCTGTCACTCCCCGTGTCCCCAGGCTGTCACTGTCCCCAGTTGTCTGTCACTCCCCGTGTCCCCAGGCTGTCCCCAGGCTGTCCCCAGCTGTCTGTCACTCCCCGTGTCCCCAGGCTGTCCCCAGGGCACTCACTGACGATTTTGTCCACCGAGTCGTGGTCGTCGAAGGTGACGAAGGCGAAGCCGCGCTTTTTGCCGCTGCCGCGGTCGGTCATGATCTCGATGACCTCGATCTTGCCGTACTGGCCGAAGTAGTCGCGCAGGTGATGCTCCTCCGTGTCCTCCTTGATGCCGCCCACGAAGATTTTCTTCACCGTCAGGTGCGCCCCGGGCCGCTGCGAGTCCTGCCACAACGGCGGGGTGGCAGCGGGGAGGGGACAGCGGGGACAGCGGGGACAGCGGGGAGGGGACAGGGGACAGCGGGGAGGGGACAGCGGGGACAGCGGGGAGGGGACAGGGGACAGCGGGGACAGCGGGGAGGGGACAGGGGACAGCGGACAGCGGGGAGGGGACAGCGGGGACAGCGGGGACAGCGGGGAGGGGACAGGGGACAGCGGGAAAGGGACAGCGGGGACAGCGGGGACAGCGGGGACAGCGGGGAGGGGACAGGGGACAGCGGGAAAGGGACAGCGGGGACAGCGGGGAGGGGACAGGGGACAGCGGGGAGGGGACAGCAGGGAGGGGACAGCGGGGAGGGGACAGCGGGAAAGGGACAGCAGGGAGGGGACAGCGGGGAGGGGACAGGTGGGCACTCTGTGCCACCACTGTGCCCACTGTCACTGTCCCTGTGCCATCAACGGGACATGCAGGCATGGGCCACTGTCCTCAGTGCCACCACCCACAGGGACACGCAGCCATGGCCGCTATCCCCAGTGTCATCAACAGGAAACACGGACGCAGCCACTGTCCCTGTGTCCCTGTCCCCAGTGTCACTGCTCGGAGCAGCAGGCAGGGCCTGGCATGGCCACCAGCACCCCTGTGCCCAGGTGCCACTGCCACGAGCTCTGGGCTCCCCGTTATCTCTCTGTTCCCCTGTCCCTGGAGTCCCTGTCCCCCTCAGTGTCCCCAGTGTCACCCCAGCGTCCCCAGTGTCCCCTCACCTCTCGGGACACGGCCCGTTTAGGCTCCACCACTCTGCCATGTCCCTGCCATGTCCCCAGTGTCCCCAGTGTCCCCAATGTCCCCTCACCTCTCGGGACACTTCCCGTTTAGGCTCCACCACTCTGCCATGTCCCCAGTGTCCCCAGTGTCCCCAATGTCCCCTCACCTCTCGGGACACGGCCCGTTTAGGCTCCACCACTCTGCCATGTCCCTGCCATGTCCCCCTCAGTGTCCCCAGTGTCCCCAGTGTCCCCTCACCTCTCGGGACACGGCCCGTTTAGGCTCCACCACTCTGCCATGTCCCTGCCATGTCCCCAGTGTCCCCAGTGTCCCCAGTGTCCCCTCACCTCTCGGGACACTTCCCGTTTAGGCTCCACCACTCTGCCATGTCCCTCCCGTGTCCCCAGTGTCCCCAATGTCCCCTCACCTCTCGGGACACGGCCCGTTTAGGCTCCACCACTCTGCCATGTCCCTGCCATGTCCCTGCCATGTCCCCAGTGTCCCCTCACCTCTCGGGACACGGCCCGTTTAGGCTCCACCACTCTGCCATGTCCCTGCCATGTCCCTGCCATGTCCCCAGTGTCCCCTCACCTCTCGGGACACGGCCCGTTTAGGCTCCACCACTCTGCCATGTCCCTCCCGTGTCCCCAGTGTCCCCAATGTCCCCTCACCTCTCGGGACACGGCCCGTTTAGGCTCCACCACTCTGCCATGTCCCTGCCATGTCCCTGCCATGTCCCCAGTGTCCCCTCACCTCTCGGGACACGGCCCGTTTAGGCTCCCCCACTCTGCCATGTCCCTGCCATGTCCCTCCCGTGTCCCCAGTGTCCCCAGTGTCCCCTCACCTCTCGGGACACGGCCCGTTTAGGCTCCACCACTCTGCCGTCCACCTTGTGTGGCCGCGCGTTCATGGCGGCATCGACCTCCTCCACCGAGGAGTAGGTGACGAACCCGAACCCCCGCGAGCGCTTCGTGTTGGGGTCCCGCATCACCTGGGGACGGGGACACGTCGGGGACACGTCGGGGACACGGCAGGGACACGGCGGGGACACGTCGGGGACACGGCAGGGACACGGCAGGGACACAGGGGACACGGTGACATGGGCAGGGATGTGACAAAACCCTAAATCCTGCAAACGCTTTGTTTTGGGGTCCTGCCTCACCTGGGGACAGGGACACGTCAGGGACACGTCGGGGACACGGTGACACGGGCAGGGACACGGTGACACGGGCAGGGACACAGGGGACAGGGCAGGGTCCTGGACACGGGAACAAGGGGGGTTTGGGGGATCCCGGGGCAGCTTTTGGGGATGCCAAGGAGAGATTTGGTGGCCCAGGGCAGGGTTTGGTGTCCCACGGACATTTTCTGGGTCCCAGGGACATTTTTTGGGTCCCAGGGCAGGGTTTGGGTGATCCTGGGGCAGTTGTTGATGATCCCGGGGCAGTTTTTTGGGGTCCCAGGCAGGTTTTGATGCCCCAGGGAGGGTTTTGGTGATCCCAGGGCAGTTTTTTGGGTCCCAGGGCAGTTTTTGGTGATCCCAAGGCAGTTTTCTGGATCCCAGGCAGGGTTTGGTGACCCCAGGGCAGGGTTTGGTGCCCTCAGGGAGGGTTCTGGGGTTTCTGGGGTCCCGGGGAGGGTCCTGGTGTCCCCAGGGAGGGTTCTGGGGTCCCGGGGAGGGTCCTGGTGTCCCCAGGGAGGGTTCTGGGGTCCCCAGGGAGGGTTCTGGGGTCCCGGGGAGGGTTCTGGGGTGCCCAGGGAGGGTTCTGGGGTCCCGGGGAGGGTCCTGGGGTGCCCAGGGAGGGTTTTGGGGTGCCGGGGAGGGTCCTGGGGTGCCCAGGGAGGGTTTTGGGGTGCCGGGCAGGGTCCTGGGGTCCCGGGGAGGGTCCTGGTGTCCCCAGGGAGGGTTCTGGGGTCCCGGGGAGGGTCCTGGGGTGCCCAGGGAGGGTTTTGGGGTGCCGGGGAGGGTCCTGGGGTGCCCCCTCACCACGCAGTCGGTGAGGGTGCCCCACTGCTCGAAGTGGCTGCGCAGGCTCTCGTCTGTGGTCTCGAAGCTCAGGCCGCCGATGAAAAGTTTCCGGAGCTGCTCCGGCTCCTTCGGGGACTGGGGATGGGGAATGGGGGGTCAGGGGGACCCCCCGGGCTCCCCAAAACCTCCTCACACCGCTCCGGGGGGGCTCACACCCCAAAATCCCTGCTGGGACCACCCCCCAGCTCCTGACACCCCAAAATCCCTCCTGAGATCACCCCCAGCTCCTGACACCCCAAAATCCCTGCTGGGACCTCCCCCAGCTCCTGACCCCCTCCCTGCTGGGCCCCCCCAGCTCCTGACACCCCAAAATCCCTGCTGGGACCACCCCCAGCTCCTGACACCCCAAAATCCCTGCTGGGACCACCCCCAGCTCCTGACACCCCAAAATCCCTGCTGGGACCACCCCCCAGCTCCTGACACCCCAAAATCCCTGCTGGGACCACCCCCAGCTCCTGACACCCCAAAATCCCTGCTGGGACCACCCCCGCTCCTGACACCCCAAATCCCTCTGGGACCACCCCCCAGCTCCTGACACCCCTCCCTGCTGGGACCCCCCCGCTCCTGACCCCAAATCCCTGCTGATCACCCCCGCTCCTGACCCCCATCCGGGCCCCCTGACCCATCCGGGAGGGGGGGGGGGGGGGGGGGGGGGGGGGGGGGGGGGGGGGGGGGGGGGGGGGGGGGGGGGGGGGGGGGGGGGGGGGGGGGGGGCGCGCGGGCGCGGGGGGCGCGGGGGGGGGGGGGGGGGGGGGGGGGGGGGGGGGGGGGGGGGGGGGGGGGGGGGGGGGCGCCGCGCGCGCGCCGCGCCCCCCCCGGGGGGGGCGCCGCGCCCCCCCCCCCCCCCCCCCCCCCCCCCCCCCCCCCCCCCCCCCCCCCCCCCCCCCCCCCCCCCCCCCCCCCCCCCCCCCCCCCCCCCCCCCCCCCCCCCCCCCCCCCCCCCCCCCCCCCCCCCCCCCCCCCCCCCCCCCCCCCCCCCCCCCCCCCCCCCCCCCCCCCCCCCCCCCCCCCCCCCCCCCCCCCCCCCCCCCCCCCCCCCCCCCCCCCCCCCCCCCCCCCCCCCCCCCCCCCCCCCCCCCCCCCCCCCCCCCCCCCCCCCCCCCCCCCCCCCCCCCCCGGCCCCCCCCCCCCCCCCCCCCCCCCCCCCCCCCCCCCCCCCCCCCCCCCCCCCCCCCCCCCCCCCCCCCCCCCCCCCCCCCCCCCCCCCCCCCCCCCCCCCCCCCCCCCCCCCCCCCCCCCCCCCCCCCCCCCCCCCCCCCCCCCCCCCCCCCCCCCCCCCCCNCCCCCCCCCCCCCCCCCCCCCCCCCCCCCCCCCCCCCCCCCCCCCCCCCCCCCCCCCCCCCCCCCCCCCCCCCCCCCCCCCCCCCCCCCCCCCCCCCCCCCCCCCCCCCCCCCCCCCCCCCCCCCCCCCCCCCCCCCCCCCCCCCCCCCCCCCCCCCCCCCCCCCCCCCCCCCCCCCCCCCCCCCCCCCCCCCCCCCCCCCCCCCCCCCCCCCCCCCCAAAATCCGGGACCACCCCCAGCTCCTGACACCCCAAAATCCCTGCTGGGACCTCCCCCAGCTCCTGACACCCCAAAATCCCTGCTGAAATCACCCCCCAGCTCCTGACACCCCAAAATCCCTCCTGAGATCACCCCCCAGCTCCTGACACCCCAAAATCCCTGCTGGGACCACCCCCCAGCTCCTGACACCCCAAAATCCCTCCTGGGACCCCCCCCCAGTTCCTAA
This sequence comes from Acridotheres tristis, assembly GCA_037013685.1. Taxonomy (NCBI): domain Eukaryota; kingdom Metazoa; phylum Chordata; class Aves; order Passeriformes; family Sturnidae; genus Acridotheres; species Acridotheres tristis. The sequence continues at coordinate 1,382,137 of CM072915.1, read as the reverse complement.
AACCCCAAATTCCCTCCTGGGACTGCCTCCAGCTCCTGACATCTCAAATTCCCTCCAAAATTCCCCCCAGAGCTCCTCCGCTGACATCCTAAAACCACCTCTGATATCTCAAATTCCTCCTGGGACCACCCCCGAGCTCCTCACATCCCAAGTTCCCTCCTGGGACCCCCCCCAGCTTCTGACATCCCGAATTCCCTCCTGGGACCCCCCCCATAACTCCTGGCATTCCAAATTCCCTCCTGGGACCACCCCCGAGCTCCTCACACCCCAAATTCCCTCCTGGGACCCCCCCCAGCTCCTGACATCCCAAATTCCCTCCTGGGATCACCCCCGAGTTCCTCACATCCCAAATTCCCTGCTGGGATCCTCCCCAGCTCCTGACACCCCAAATTCCCTTCAAAATTTCCCCCCGAGCTCCAGGGAGGTCCTGACATCCCAAAATCGCCCCAAACTTCACCCCGAGCCTCCTCCACATCTCCTGATACCCCAAAAGTCCCCTGGGAACCTCCCAGCTCCAGGGAAGCCCTAAAACCCCAAATTCCACCCTGGGATCCCTCACACCCCAAATCTCCCCTGGGAACCCCCAGCCCCCCCAGGAGCCCCCCACCCCTCACCTGAGACCCCGAAACCCTCAAATCCTCTTTTGGGGACCCCCAGACCCTAAAAGGACCCAAAGCCCCCCACTGGGTCCCATCCCTGCTCCACCCCCAGCACCTCCATCCCAAATTTTTGGGGTCAATGGATGTTTAAGCATCCTCAGTTCCCTCCAATTTCCAGGGTCCCCCAACCCAAATTCCTCGACCTCCCAGGCCCCCAAATCTTGGGTCCCCCAACCCAAATTCCTCCACCTCCCAGGCCCCCAAATCTTGGGTCCCCCAACCCAAATTCCTCGACCTCCCAGGCCCCCAAATCTTGGGTCCCCCAACCCAAATTCCTCCACCTCCCAGGCCCCCAAATCTCTCCCCCATCCCCAAATTTTGGGGCCTAGCAACCCCCTCAGTGCCCCCACCCTTATTTTTGGACCCCCCCAGCCCCTCATTTCAACCCCCCAACCCCAAATCCGGACTCCCCATCCCTCCCCAAAACCCCCAGCCTTTATTTTTAACCCCCTCCCCAAGCCCCCCTCCCCAAAATTTCGACCTCCCCCCACCCCAAAATGCGACCCCCCCCATCAATGTGTGTCCCCCCCCCATCCCGGGTGACACAAAGGACGCGCACGTGGCCGCGGGGGGGGGGGGAGGTGGGGTGAGGGGGGTCGCGCATGCGCCTGAGTGGGGCGGGGGGGAGGGGTGTGGGGAGGGGGGGGACTCTGTGTGACCCCCCCCCATCAATGGCGCCTGCGCGCGTGAGGGGAAGGGGGGGCCGCGCGCAGGCGCAGTGAGAACGCGCGGCCCGCCAGGCGGCGCGGTGAGGGGAGGGTGGGGGGGGGAGAGAAAAACCCGGGGGACGGAGGTGGGGGGGGGACCGGAATTTTTTTTTTTTTTTTTAAAGATAAATCAATAGCGCGCGGGGAATCGGTGACGGAGGGAAAAGCGGCGCGAGCGCTCACCTCGGCCTTGGCCATGGCGGCGGCGCGGGGCGGGGCGGGCCGGGCGGTGGCGGCAGCGCGCGATGCTCCCTCTGCGAGGGCCGACACGGAAAGGGGCCGAGCGACGCGAGCGCCGCCGCCTCACCCCGCCGCCCCCGCCGCCCTCACGGCCCCCGCGCCGCCTCCCATTGGCTGACGCCGCCCGGTGCCGCCACCTCATTGGCCCGCCCGCCGAGCTCCTCCCGCGCCGCCGCCGCTGATTGGCTGTCCGCGCGCAAGTCCCGCCCCCGCGCCGCGGTGATTGGGTAGAAGCGCTGTTGCCACGCCTCGTTCGGCTTTTCCCGCTCCGGCCCGGAGACTCCCCGGCGCGCCGCTGATTGGTTGGTGGCGCGGAGGGCCCGCCCCTCGCTCGGCGCTCATTGGCTGAGCGCGCGGGGGGACGGTCCCCATTGGCGGGAGCGGCCGTCGCTCAGTGCGGGCCGCCGGCGGGCCCAGCGCAGCTCGGCGAGCGCGGCGCGGCGGGCGCAGAGCGGGGCGGCGGCGACTCCCGGCGGCGGCGAGGAGGGGCCGCCTGCCCGCCGGCCCCAAGGTGCGGCCGGAGCAGCGCATGCGCCAATCGCGGCGGGCTTTGGGGAGGGGGGAAAGGCGGGCGGACGCATGCGCGGAGCGCGGCCGGCGGCGCCTGCGCGCTGCGGGCGGTTTTGGCGGGCGGAGCGCGGAGCGGCTGCAGCTCGGAGGGGCGGCCAAACCGCGGCGAACGGGCCCGCGCCGGAGCCGCTCTCCGCGCAGGTAGCGGCGGCGACGGGCGGCGGATGAATGGGCGGCAGCGCGGGGGCGGGTCCGGCACTCTGACGGGCAGGCGCGGAGGCCAATGGCGGCGGGAGGGAGGCGGGGCCACGTGGGGAGCGGCGGGCGCGGTATTTAACTGCAGCAAACGGGAGGCGGGGCGTGGCGATGATTGACGGGCGCGATGACCAATAGCAGCGGAGCGCAGGCGGGGCGGCGCTTGGAGTGACGGCTTCACCGCCCAATGGCGGCGCGGCTGGGCTGTGGCGAGCGGCGGGGCGCTCAGCCAATCAGCGCGCTGGCGCGCGGCCGTTCTGACCAATCGCGATCCGGGGCGCGCTTCAGGCCCCGCCTCCAGGCCCGGGCACCGAGCCCCCCTTCCTCGCTTTGAACCCAAAACTGCGGCTTTTTACCCCAAAACTGCGGGTTTTGCCCTCAGACCGCCGCGTTTCGCCTCAAACCGGCGCTTTCCCGCCTCACGCCGGCGGGTTTTCCCTCAGAACTGCGGTTTTTAGCCCTCGGCGGGGCGGTTTGGGCCTGAACGCGGCGCGTTCCCTTTGTTCCCTCAGGATTCCCGGGCGCGGGATCCGGAATGCGGCGCCGCCGGGGGCTCGGCCTTTCCCTTCCCTTCCCTTCCCTTCCTTTCCTTTCCTTTTCCCTTCCCTTCCATTCCTTTCCTTTTCCCTTCCCTTCCCGGCTGATCCGGCCCCTCTTCTCTCAGGAATCCACCCTCAGCCTTTCCCTTCCCGCCCAAATCCCGCGCCGGGAAATCCCGCCGGGAATCCGGCAGGAAATTCCACGCCGGGAGCGAGGAATTCCTCGCTGGGGTTTAGGGCTGGGTTTAAAAAGGGAGAAATCCGCTAAAATCGAGGCTTAAGGGCTGGGGGGGAAAGCCCGAATTGGGGTTTTCTTAAAACATCGGGGTTTTAATCCCCCCATTTTTAAGGGGTTTTCGCCCAAATTCCGCTTCCCTGTTCCCAAACCCCCCCTCAGTTTTAGGGGATTTATCCCAACTTACATTTCGCTCTGCCTAAATCTTGAGGTTTTTAGGGGTTTTTAGCCCAATTTGTGTTTCTTTGTGTCTAAATCCGCTCAGGTTTTTAGGAATCGGCTCCTCCTGTACTCCCCTCCTTGGGATCTCCCTTTGGGGGTCCAAAATGACCCCAAATCCCTCTTTGGGAATCCCTAGATGACCCCAAATCCCTCTTTGGGAATCCCTAAATGACCCCAAATCCTTCCTTGGGGGTCCCAAAATGACCCCAAATCCTTCCTTGGGGGTCCCAAAATGACCCCAGATCTCACTTTGGGGGTCCCCAGATGTCCCCAGATATCACTTTTGGGGGTCCCCGGATGTCCCCAAATCTCACTTTGGGGGTCCCCAGTTGTCCCCAAATCCCCCTTGTGTGTCCCTGGGTGTCCCCAGGTCATCCCAGTGCCCCCTTTAGGGGAGCTCCGGGAGCCTCGAATCTCCTTTTTGGGGGGTCCTGAGATGACCCCAAATGGCCCCTGAGCTGTCCCCTGTCCCCTGGTGACATTCCCTGTCCCCTGGTGACATTCCCTGCCCCACGGTGACATTCTCTGTCCCACGGTGACATTCTCTGTCGCTGTCCCTGTCCCCAGAGCGGTGGCTGCGCTATGGGCAGGAGGAGCCGTTCCCTGCCCCACGGTGACATTCCTTGTCCCATGGTGACATTCCCGGTCCCACGGTGACATTCCCTGTCCCTGTCCGTGTCCCCAGAGCGGTGGCTGCGCTATGGGCAGGAGGAGCCGTTCCCTGCCCCACGGTGACATTCCCTGTCCCATGGTGACATTCCCGGTCCCATGGTGACATTCCCTGTCCCTGTCCCTGTCCCTGTCCCTGTCCGTGTCCCCAGAGCGGTGGCTGCGCTATGGGCAGGAGGAGCCGTTCCCTGTCCCACGGTGACATTCCCTGCCCCACGGTGACATTCCCTGCCCCACGGTGACATTCCCTGTCCCTGTCCGTGTCCCCAGAGCGGTGGCTGCGCTATGGGCAGGAGGAGCCGTTCCCTGCCCCACGGTGACATTCCCTGCCCCGTGGTGACATTCCCGGTCCCATGGTGACATTCCCTGTCCCTGTCACTGTCCCTGTCCGTGTCCCCAGAGCGGTGGCTGCGCTATGGGCAGGAGGAGCCGTTCCCTGCCCCACGGTGACATTCCCTGCCCCACGGTGACATTCCCTGCCCCACGGTGACATTCCCTGTCCCTGTCCGTGTCCCCAGAGCGGTGGCTGCGCTATGGGCAGGAGGAGCCGTTCCCTGCCCCACGGTGACATTCCCTGCCCCACGGTGACATTCCCTGTCCCTGTCCGTGTCCCCAGAGCGGTGGCTGCGCTATGGGCAGGAGGAGCCGGCGGGCAGCCGACAGCTCGTCCTCGGGGGAGGAGGAGGAGTATGTGGTGGAGAAGGTTCTGGATCGGCGCGTGGTGAGGGGCCAGGCCGAGTACCTGCTCAAGTGGAAAGGCTTCTCCGAGTGAGTGACACTGGGGACAGCGGGGACAGCGCGGTGCCACTCGGGACACGGCTCCTGGCAGGGGGGACACCACACGTGGGGGTGTCCCTTGGGTGCCCCTGGGGGTCCCCTGGGGGTCCCTGGGTGTTCCCTGTCCCGTAAGTGTTCCTGGGTGTCCCCTGGGTGTCCCCTGGGTGTCTCCCATCCCCTGGGTGTCCCTGGGTGTCCCCTGGGTGTCCCCTGGGTGTCTCCCATCCCCTGGGTGTCAACTGGGTGCCCCTGGGTGTCTCCCATCCCCTGGGTGTCCCTGGGTGTCAACTGGGTGCCCCTGGGTGTCTCCCATCCCCTGGGTGCCCCCTGGGTGCCACCTGTCCCCTGGGTGTCCCTGGATGTCTCTGGGTGTCCCCTGGGTGTCCCTTGGGTGCCCCTGGGTGTCTCCCATCCCCTGGGTGTCCCTGGATGTCTCTGGGTGTCCCCTGGGTGTCAACTGGGTGCCCCTGGGTGTCTCCCATCCCCTGGGTGTCCCCTGGGTGCCACCTGTCCCCTGGGTGTCCCTGGATGTCTCTGGGTGTCCCCTGGGTGTCCCTTGGGTGTCCCTGGGTATCTCCCATCCCCTGGGTGTCCCTGGATGTCCCTGGCTGTCCCCTGAATGTCCCCTGGGTGCCCCTGGGTGTCTTTGTCTGTCCCCTGTCCCCTGAGTGTCCCCTGACCGTGTCCCCCAGGGAACACAACACGTGGGAGCCCGAGAAGAACCTGGACTGCCCCGAGCTGATCTCGCAGTTCCTGCGCAAGGACCGCAGGATGAGGGACATGAGGGACATGAGGGACAGCGACGGGACACGGCCCCGGGAGCGGCCCGAGGGCGCCAAGCGCAAGGGACTGCCCGGGAGCGAGGATGGGAGAGCCAAGAAAAAGAGAGAGGTGACACCTGGGACACCTGGGGACACCTGGGGACACGGGGATGGGGACAGGGACTGCCCGGGAGCGAGGATGGGAGAGCCAAGAAAAAGAGAGAGGTGACACCTGGGACACCTGGGACACCTGGGGACACCTGGGGACACCTGGGGACGCGGGGATGGGGACGGGGACTGCCCGGGAGCGAGGATGGGAGAGCCAAGAAAAAGAGAGAGGTGACACCTGGGACACCTGGGGACACCTGGGGACACCTGGGGACACCTGGGGACACGGGGATGGGGACACCTGGGGACACCTGGGACACCTGGGGACACCTGGGGACACCTGGGGACACCTGGGGACACCTGGGGACGCGGGGATGGGGACGGGGACTGCCCGGGAGCGAGGATGGGAGAGCCAAGAAAAAGAGAGAGGTGACACCTGGGACACCTGGGGACACCTGGGACACCTGGGGACACCTGGGGACACCTGGGGACACCTGGGACACCTGGGGACACGGGGATGGGGACTGCCCGGGAGCGAGGATGGGAGAGCCAAGAAAAAGAGAGAGGTGACACCTGGGACACCTGGGGACACCTGGGACACCTGGGGACACCTGGGGACACCTGGGACACCTGGGGACACCTGGGACACCTGGGGACGCGGGGATGGGGACACCTGGGGACACCTGGGGACACCTGGGGACACGGGGATGGGGACGGGGACTGCCCGGGAGCGAGGATGGGAGAGCCAAGAAAAAGAGAGAGGTGACACCTGGGGACACCTGGGACACCTGGGACACCTGGGGACACCTGGGGACACCTGGGGACACGGGGATGGGGACAGGGACTGCCCGGGAGCGAGGATGGGAGAGCCAAGAAAAAGAGAGAGGTGACACCTGGGACACCTGGGGACACCTGGGGACACCTGGGGACACCTGGGGACACCTGGGGACACCTGGGGACACGGGGATGGGGACACCTGGGGACACCTGGGACACCTGGGACACCTGGGGACACCTGGGACACCTGGGACACCTGGGACACCTGGGGACACCTGGGACACCTGGGGACACCTGGGGACACCTGGGGACACGGGGATGGGGACACCTGGGGACACCTGGGACACCTGGGACACCTGGGGACACCTGGGGACACCTGGGGACACCTGGGACACCTGGGGACACCTGGGGACACGGGGATGGGGACAGGGACTGCCCGGGAGTGAGGATGGGAGAGCCAAGAAAAAGAGAGAGGTGACACCTGGGACACCTGGGACACCTGGGGACACCTGGGGACACCTGGGGACACGGGGATGGGGACACCTGGGGACACCTGGGGACACGGGGATGGGGACGGGGACTGCCCGGGAGCGAGGATGGGAGAGCCAAGAAAAAGAGAGAGGTGACACCTGGGGACACCTGGGGACACCTGGGGACACCTGGGGACGCGGGGATGGGGACGGGGACACCAGGAGGGGGGGTGGGAATACAGGGATGGGGACAGGGGTTGGGGACAGTGGCCCCCAGTGTCCTCCCCATGGGGACAGCAGCCTGGAGTCCTGGAATGGCCACGGGGCCACTCCCCCAGTGCCACCACGTGGGGACAGCCCAGCCCAGAGCTGCAGCCCCTCCTCCCCACAAAATCCCTTTTTTCCCAAAACAATCTTTTTATTCCCAAAACAATCCCTTTATTCCCAAAACAATCCCTTTTTTTCCCCAAAAAATCCTTTTTTTTCCCCAAAACAATCCATTTTATTCCCAAAACAATCCATTTTTTTTCTCAAAACAATCCTTTTATTCCCAAAACAACCCATTTTTCCCCCAAACAATCCCTTTTTCCCCAAAACTCTCATTTTTTCCCCCAAATCTCGCAGAGCAATGACATTGCCCGTGGCTTCGAGCGGGGGCTGGAGCCCGAGAAGATCATCGGGGCCACCGACTCCTGCGGGGACCTCATGTTCCTCATGAAGTGGTGAGGCCACCCCCGCTGTCCCCAGGGTCCCGTCAGCCCCCCTCGCTGGGGCTGGGACCCCCCAGTTCCTGTCTGTGTCCCCAGTTTGTGTCCCCAGTTCGTGTCTGTGTCCCCAGTTTGTGTCTGTGTCCCCAGTTTGTGTCCCCAGTTTGTGTCTTTGTCCCAGTTTGTGTCCCCAGTTTGTGTCTTTGTCCCCCAGTTGGTCGTCCGGGGGCCGGTGGGCCCGGTGGGGCGGCCGTGTGGCCGTTGGGGGTTGCGGGGGGGGTGTGTCCCCCAGTTTGTCCCATGTCCCTCAGTCTGTCCCTGTGTCCCCACCTCTTTGTCCCCGACTCTGTCCCCCAGTTTGTGTCCCATTGTCTGTGTCCCCCAGCCTGTCCCCCAGTTTGTGTCCCCAGTTTGTCCCATGTCCCCAGTCTGTCCCTGTGTCCCCACTTTGTCCCCACTCTGTCCCTAGTTTGTGTCCCTGTGTCCCCAGCCTGTCCCAGTTTGTGACCCCAGTCTATCCCCGTGTCCCCAGTCTGTCCCTGTGTCCCCACTTTGTCCCCAGTCTGTCCCAGTTCGTGTCTCTAGTCTATCCCCATGTCCCCACTTTGTGTCCCCAGTTTGTCCCATGTCCCGGTCTGTCCCCAGCCTGTCCCCATGTCCCTTTTGTCCCCAGTTTGTCCCGAGTTTGTGTCCCCAGTCTGTCCCAGTCTATCCCCATGTCCCCACTGTGTCCCCACTGTGTCCCCAGTCTGTCCCCACCGTGTCCCCCCGTGTCCCCCCCGTGTCCCCCCGTGTCCCCCCGTGTCCCCCCGTGTCCCCCCGTGTCCCCACGCCCCCCTGACCCCCACCCTTGTCCCCCCCAGGAAGGACACGGACGAGGCCGACCTGGTGCTGGCCAAGGAGGCCAACCTCAAATGTCCCCAAATTGTCATCGCCTTCTACGAGGAGCGGCTGACGTGGCACGCCTACCCCGAGGACAGTGACAGCAAGGACCGGGACCCCCCCCGCAGCTAAACCCCCCCAAAATCTGTACATAGCCCCCCCATCCGTGGGGACCCCCCCCTGTCCCCCTGTCCCCTCCCAGTGTCCCCAGAGCCCCCCCCATCCCCCCCAGGGGACAGCACTGGGGTGACCCTCCCCCACCGTGGGGTGTCCCCGCCCTGTCCCCTCCCCCCAGGGCAGATTTTTGGGGGGGTTGGCCCCGATTTTGGTGTTTTTTAAGGTTGGTGTTTTTAGTCGGGGCCCCCCCATCCCCCGGGGTGTCCCCGTGTCCCCTCTGTCCCCCCCCCACCCCCCCCGTGTTGTCCCCAACCCCCCGGATTTGGTTCCAATAAACGGAGACTTTTCAGGAGCTGCCACCTGGGGGGGCTTGGGGACCCCCGGCGACACCAGCATGGACCAGTATGGACCAGTGTCCCCAGCCCAGTGTCCCCAGTACGGACCAGTGTCCCCTCAGTGTCCCCAGCCCAGTGCCCCACTTGGGGGGGCCCGTGTTGGAGGACCCCCCAGTGTCCCAGTATCACCAGCCCAGTGGCACCAGTATGGACCAGTGTCCACTCAGTGTCCTAAGGTGTCCGGGCCAGTGGACAGACCAGTGTCCCCCCAGTGTCCCCAGCCCAGTGTCCCCAGTACGGACCAGTGTCCCCCCAGTGTCCCCAGCCCAGTGTCCCCAGTACGGACCAGTGTCCCCCAGTGTCCCCAGTACGGACCAGTGTCCTCAGGTGCCACCTGCTGGTGACAGAGCGACACTGCAGGTGACAGGGCGGGGACAAAGGGGGACCTGGGGACACGGGGGGGGGACAGGGACCCCCTTGGGGTGCAGCAGGGACACCTCGGGGACATTGGGGGGGCTTGGGGACACCTCGGGGACATGGGGGGGGCTTGGGGACACCTCGGGGACATTGGGGGGGCTTGGGGACACCTCGGGGAATCGCGGGGCATTGCTGGGGACACTCGGGTGACACCGGGGGGCGCTGGGGACACTCGGGTGACGCCGGAAGAAATTTGGGACACTCGGGTGTCACCGCAGGGGTTTGGGGACACTCCCGGTGTCACCGCAGGGGTTTGGGGACACTCCCGGTGTCACCGCAGGGGGTTGGGGACACTCCCGGTGTCACCGCAGGGGTTTGGGGACATTCCCGGTGTCACCGCAGGGGTTTGGGGACACTCCCGGTGTCACCGCAGGGGGTTGGGGACACTCCCGGTGTCACCACGCGCTCTCTCCCGGGCCCGCCAGGGGGCGCCCTCGCGCCGCCGCAGCCCCGCGCGCTCCCCCCCAACGGTGGGAAGGGGCGTGGCCTGGTCAGACCCCGCCCCCAGCCCCGTTCACGCCCCTCCCCCATCCCATGTGTGCCCCCCCTCCCCCCCCGTGTCCCCCCCGGCGCCGTCGGGACCCCCGGGGGGGGTGGGGGATGTTGAGGGGGGGGAGGGGCGGATTTTTGGGGAATGTTTTCCCGCCGCAAAGCACGATGGGAAACTCCGCGCGCAGACAAAGGGAGAGGCCACGCCCCCCCACGCCGCGCGCGGGGCACGCCGGGAAAGGGCAGAGGGGAAAGGGGCGGGGCTTGGGGGCAGGGGGCGGGGCCTGGCCCGCGGCTGAGGCGGCGCGCGCTCAGGTGGGCTCGCGGCGGCGGCCGTGACGTCACGGGGGCGCCGTGTGACGTCACGGAGGGGACCGGGGCTGTGAGTGACACCCGGGGGGTCCCTGGGGAGGGGGAGGGGGGGGTTGGGGTCGCGTGAGGGGCTCGGGAGGGGGCGGCGCGAGGGTCTGGGGCCACTTTGTCACCGCCAGCCTGCCCTGTGTCCTCCTTGGGGCTCCCCTGTCCCCTGTGTCACCTCCCCTGTCCCCTCTGTCCCCCTTGGGGCTCCCCTGTCCCCTGTGTCACCTCCCCGGGTCTCCTGTGTCCCCCTTGGGGCTCCCCTGTCCCCTCGGTCACCTCCCCTGTCCCCTCTGTCCCCCTTGGGGCTCCCCTGTCCCCTGTGTCACCTCCCCTGTCCCCTCTGTCCCCCTTGGGGCTCCCCTGTCCCCTCGGTCACCTCCCCTGTCCCCTCTGTCCCCCTTGGGGCTCCCCTGTCCCCTGTGTCACCTCCCCTGTCCCCTCTGTCCCCCTTGGGGCTCCTCTGTCCCCTCGGTCACCTCCCCTGTCGCCCCTGTCCCCTCTGTCCGTGCCCGCGTGTCGCCGCTGTCACCGTGTCCCCGCTGTCCCCGCAGGCGATGGGGGATGGAGCGGGGGGAGCAGGAGGAGGAGGAGGAGGAGGAGGAGGAAGGAGCCAGGGCCGAGGCTGAAGAAGGACCCGGGGCTGAGGCTGAAGGACCCAAGGGTGAGGCTGAAGGACCCAAGGGTGAGGCTGAAGGAGCCGAGGGTGCCGATGGAGCCGAGGATGGAGCCAAGGGTGAGGATGGAGCCGAGGATGAGGATGGAGCCGAGGGTGACGATGGAGGCGAGGATGAGGATGGAGCCGAGGATGGAGCCGAGGATGACGATGATGATGCCGATGCCGATGAAGATGAAGAGGAGGCTCCCGCAGCCGTGGCCGCGCAGTTCCTGGCGCTGGAGCGCGCTCTGTCCGAGCGGCTGCGGGCTCTGCCGCCCCCCGGGCCCCCCGTGGCGCTGCTCTACGCCCCCCTGGAATACGCCTGGGACCCCCACAGCCGCTTCGTGCGGCGCTACCTGCGCACCCCGAAAGCCGTGCTGTTCCTGGGCATGAACCCCGGGCCCTTCGGCATGGCACAGACCGGGGTACGGGGGGATTTGGGGGGCTATGGGGGGCTATGGGGGGTCTGGGGGCCTCAGAGAGTGAACCCCGGGCCCTTCGGCATGGCACAGACCGGGGTACGGGGGGATTTGGGGGGCTATGGGGGGATATGGGGGGCTGGGAATGAACCCCGGGCCCTTCGGCATGGCACAGACCGGGGTACGGGGGGTTTGGGGGGCTATGGGGGGATATGGGGGGTCAGGGAGTGAACCCCGGGCCCTTCGGCATGGCACAGACCGGGGTACGGGGGGTACGGGGGGATTTGGGGGGTCAGGGAATGAACCCCGGGCCCTTCGGCATGGCACAGACCGGGGTACGGGGGGATTTGGGGGGCTATGGGGGGCTATGGGGGGTCTGGGGGCCTCAGGGAGTGAACCCCGGGCCCTTCGGCATGGCACAGACCGGGGTACGGGGGGATTTGGGGGGCTATGGGGGGTCAGGGAGTGAACCCCGGGCCCTTCGGCATGGCACAGACCGGGGTACGGGGGGTCTGGGGGGATTTGGGGGGCTATGGGGGGCTATGGGGGGCTATGGGGGGTCAGGGAGTGAACCCCGGGCCCTTCGGCATGGCACAGACCGGGGTACGGGGGGTACGGGGGGCTTTGGGGGGTCTGGGGGCCTCAGGGAGTGAACCCCGGGCCCTTCGGCATGGCACAGACCGGGGTACGGGGGGTCTGGGGGGCTATGGGGGGATATGGGGGGTCTGGGGGCCTCAGAGAGTGAACCCCGGGCCCTTCGGCATGGCACAGACCGGGGTACGGGGGGATTTGGGGGGCTATGGGGGGCTTTGGGGGGCTATGGGGGGTCTGGGGGCCTCAGGGAGTGAACCCCGGGCCCTTTGGGATGGCACAGACCGGGGTACGGGGGGTTTGGGGGGTCTGGGGGCTCAGTGAGTGAACCCCGAGTCTTTCGGCATGGCACAGACCGGGGTACGGGGGGTACGGGGGGCTTTGGGGGGTCTGGGGGCCTCAGAGAGTGAACCCTGAGTCTTTTGGGATGGCACAGACCGGGGTACGGGGGGATTTGGGGGGTTTGGGGGATCAGGGGAGAGGGTCTGGGGGGGTCTCGGGGCATCCCAAAGGAGAGGAACTGAGGCTGGGGGGTGCTCAGGGGGTCCCGGTCCGTCCCACAGGGCAACAGAGGAGGGAAACTGAGGCACGGGGGGTCCCAAAGGAGGGAAACTGAGGCACGGGGGGTCCCCAGTCCATCCCATGGGGTCCCAGAGGAGGGAAACTGAGGCACGGGGGGGTCCCAGTCCATCCCATGGGGTCCCAGAGGAGGGAAACTGAGGCACGGGGGGTCCCAGAGGAGGGAAACTGAGGCACGGGGGGTCCCCAGTCCATCCCATTCATTCCCCCAGGAGGGAACCCCCGGCCCGGGGAGGGGACGGAATCACTCCGGGTGGGGGGGACGCCCCCCCCGTGCCCCCCCCGGCCCTGACGCCCCCTCCCCACGCCCGCAGGTTCCTTTCGGCGAGGCGTGGCACGTCCGCGAGTGGCTGCGGGTGGGGGGCGCGGTGCTGAAGCCCCCCCAGGAGCACCCCAAGCGGCCCGTGCTGGGGCTGCGCTGCCCGCGGGCCGAGGTGAGCGGCGCCCGCTTTTGGGGGCTCATCCGCAGCCTCTGCCCGGACCCCCGCGACTTCTTCCGCCACTGCTTCGTGCACAACCTGTGCCCCCTCCTCTTCCTCGCCGAGTCCGGCCGCAACGTGGCGCTGCCGGAGCTGCGGCCGCCGCACAGGGAGCGCCTGCTGCGGGCTTGCGGAGCCGCGCTCGTGGCCACCGTGCTGCAGCTGCGGGTGCGCCTCGTGGTGGCCCTGGGCAAGGTGGCCGAGCTGAGAGCCCGCCGGGAGCTGCGGCACGCCGGGCTGGACGTGGCCGTGCGGGGCATCCCGCACCCGTCACCCCGGAACCCCCGCGCCAACCGCGGCTGGGAGGGGGAGGCCAGGGCGAGGCTGGAGGAGCTCGGGGTGCTGAGGCTGCTGGGGGCGAGGGAGAATGGGGGGGCTCTGGGCCAGTTAGACCAGTTAGGGACTGGGGGGGGTCTGGGCCAGTCAGACCAGTTAGGGACTGGGGGGGCCCTGGGCCAGTCAGACCAGTTAGGGACTGGGGGGGGTGTGGGCCAGTTAGACCAGTTAGGGACTGGGGGGGCCCTGGGCCAGTTAGACCAGTTAGGGACTGGGGGGGCCCTGGGCCAGTTAGACCAGTTAGGGACTGGGGCGAGGGAGAATGGGGGGGCTCTGGGCCAGTTAGACCAGTTAGGGACTGGGGGGAGGGAGAATGGGGGGGCGCTGGGCCAGTTAGACCAGTTAGGGACTGGGGGGGGTCTGGGCCAGTTAGACCAGTTAGGGACTGGGGGGGGTCTGGGCCAGTCAGACCAGTTAGGGACTGAGGGGAGGAACTTTAGGGGGAGCTCTGGCCCAGTTTGACCAGTTGGGGACTGGGAGAACGGGGGCTGAGGGGTCCCGGCCTCAGTTTCCCCTCCCGGGAGGGGTAAGGGGGGGAGGGGCCCCGGCTCGCGGCGTTTCCTCTGGAATTCTGGAATTCTGGGATGAATAAAAGCGAGATTTGGTAAAAAATCCGCGGGAAGCGGCGCTGGGGGATGGGGGGGCGGGAGCTTCGCTTCCCGAACCCTCCCGGCCCGAACTGGGACCAACTGGGAGCTGCCGGTTCGGCCCCGGTTCGGTGTCAGTTCAGTCCCACTTCCGTCCCGGTTCGGTGCCGGTTCGGTCCAGGTTCAGTCTCGGTTCAGTCCCGGTTCGGTGTCAGTTCGGGGTCAGTTCAGTCCCGGTTCGGTGTCAGTTCAGTCTCGGTTCGGTCTCGGTCCAGTCCCGGTTCGGTGCCGGTTCGGTGTCAGTTCAGTCCCGGTTCGGTCTCGGTCCAGTCCCGGTTCAGTCCCGGTTCGGTGTCAGTTCAGTCTCGGTTCGGTGTCAGTTCAGTCCCGGTTCAGCGGTGCCGCTGTGCGGGCAGAAACCACTGGAGAGAGGCAGAGACCACGGGACGGGACCGGGACCGGGACTGGGATCGGAACCGGACTGGGATTGACACCGGGACCGGGATCGGAACCGGGACTGGAATTGGGATCGGAACCGGACTGGGATTGACACCGGGACCGGGACTGGGATTGGGATCAGAACCGGGACTGGGATTGGGATCAGAACCGGGACTGGGATCAGAACCGGACTGGGATTGACACCGGGACTGGAATTGGGATCGGAACCGGGCTGGGATCGACACCGGGACCGGGACTGGGATCGGAACCGGGCTGGGATCGACACCGGAACCGGGACTGGGATCGGAACCGGACTGGGATTGACACCGGGACCGGGACTGGGATTGGGATCAGAACCGGACTGGGATTGACACCGGGACTGGGACTGGGATCAGAACCGGACTGGGATTGACACCGGGACTGGGACTGGGATCAGAACCGGACTGGGATTGACACCGGGACTGGGACTGGGATCGGAACCGGACTGGGATCGGGATCGGAACCGGACTGGGATCGGGATCGGAACCGGGATTGGGATTGACACCGGGACTGGGATCAGAACCGGGCTGGGATCGACACCGGGACCGGGACTGGGATCAGAACCGGGCTGGGACCGGCACCGGGACCGGGATTGGGGTTTGGAATCTGCCGCTTTGCGCTCTCCCCCTCCCCATTCCCGGCGCGGCTTCCCCGCCCTCCCAGCCCCGGTTCGGGGGTCCCGGCGGTTCTCGGGGTCGCGACCCTCGCGCGGGGCCCTCGGCGGCGCCGGAGCCGCGGGAATCCCGGGATTTATGGCCGCGATTCCCGGCGGGAAGCGCCGCGGGGCTCCGGGGACGAGGGGCCGTAAATCATCGCCGGCGGCTCCCGACGCCGGTTTCGGGGCACCGGCACCTCCGGGGTTTGTGGCCTCGAGCTCCGGCGGCGCCGGGAACGATTATTCCGACCGCACAATCCAAAAAAAAAAAAACTCCCCACCCAAAATTCCGGGGGGTTTGGCTTTCTGACCCGCTGGAATTTTTTTTTTTTGTGTGTGTGAGGGTGTAAAATAAATATTCCCGAAAAGAGGAATCCAAAAATTCTAAAATGCTGGAAAATGGAAATTGTCGTTTTCTCACATTCCCGATGGATTTTTGGGGTTTGGGAAAACGGCGGCGGCGCAGCCTGAGCGGGGTTTAGGGGATGATTTTGGGGTTTTTTGGGAGTTTGGGGACGATTTGGGAGTCTGGGGGAGTTTGGGGATGATTTTGGGGGGTGGGGGGTTTGGGGGGGGGTTGGGGGTTTTGGGGGGGGGTGGGGGTTTGGGGGGGGGGGGGGGTGGGGGGGGGGGTGGGGGGGGGGGGTGGGGGGGGGGGGGGGGGGGTGGGGGGGGGGGGGGGGGGGGGGGGGGGGGGGGGGGGGGGGGGGGGGGGGTTTGGGGATGATTTTGGGGATTTGGGGGAGTTTGTTTGGGGATGATTTGGGGTTTTTTGGGGGATGATTTGGGGTTTTTTGGGAGTTTGGGGATGATTTGGGAGTTTGTTTGGGGATGATTTTGGGGTTCTTTGGGAGTTTGTTTGGGGACGATTTGTGGTTTTTTGGGGATAATTTAGGGGATTTGAGGGGATGGATGGATCCCAGCTGGAACATTCCCCATTCCCGGATTTCCCGGGAATTGCGTCCGGCTCCTGCAGCTCCATAATGAGGAGAACGAACGACGATAACGAGGATGAGGAGGATGAGGAGGATGAGGAAGATGAGGAGGATGAGGAGGATGAGGAGGATGAGGATAATTAGAATAACGAGGATCTCGAGGATGGGGATGAGGATAATGAGGATCTCGAGGATAACGGACACCGATAACGAGGATGAGGATGATGAGGACACGGAGGAAAATGAACGAGGATATCGAGGTTTTATCAGGATAATGAGGATATCGAGGTTATCAGGATATCAAAGTTATGAGGATAATGAGGATAATGAGGATAAAAAACAAGAATACGGAGGATGACGATAATGAAGATACGAAGGTTATCAGGATAATGAGGATGTCAAGGATAATGAGGATAATGAGGATATCGAGGTTATCAGGATATCGAGGATAATGAGGATAATGAGGATATCGAGGATAATGAGGATATCGAGGATAATGAGGATATCGAGGATAATGAGGATATCGAGGTTATCAGGATAATGAATGAGGATATCGAGGATAACGAAGGACGAGGATGAGGATATGGAGGATGAGGATGATGAGGATATCAATGTTAATGAGGATAACAAAGATAATGAGAGATCGATGATAATGAGGATAACGAGGATAACGAGCCCCGTTCCGGTCCCGTTCCGGTCCCGTTCCGGATCGATTCCAGCCCCGTTCCGGTCCCGTTCCGGTCCCGTTCCGGATCGGCTCCGCTGGGTCCTGCCGGCCGGACAATCCCAAATTTTCCGATTTTGGCGTTTGGGGAATTCCGGACACGTCCAGGGGCCGGAGGGACGGGAGAGTGACCCTGGACATCCGGGAGTGACCAATGACGTCAGAGAGTGACCAGTGACGTCAGGGAGTGACCAATGACGTCAGGGAGTGACCCTGGACATCCGGGAGTGACCAATGACGTCAGGGAGTGACCACGGACATCCGGGAGTGACCAATGACGTCAGAGAGTGACCCTGGACGTCCGGGAGTGACCACTGACGTCATGGAGTGACCCTGCACATCTCCCCGGATCCTCGGACTCCGTTTTGGGGCGGAATCGCACGGATTCCGTTCCCTGGGGGGTTATAGGGACACGATCCATGGGTGGGATCCGTTTATGGGATCAGTTTATGGGATCCATTTGCAGGATTAATGAGGATCCAATCCTGGGATCCGTTTGCGGGATCCGTTTATGGGATCCCCCCCCAGGAGCCCTCGGGAAGGGTCCCTGTCCAGCTCCGAGGATTTACGGCCCCATAAACATTCCCGGCAGTCCCGGATTGAGGGGGACGAGCCCCCGCCTCGCGGTTCCAGCCGGTCCCGTTCCCTGGGATCGCCCGGGCCCGGGAGAGCCCGGAACCCAGCGGGATCGGGGGTTTGGGATCGGGGATTGGGGGATCTGGGATTTGGGGGTTTGGGATCGGGGATTGGGGGGTTTGGGATTTGGGGGTTTGGGGTATTGGGGGGATCTGGGATTGGTATTTGGGGTATTGGGGGGATCTGGGATTGGGGGGATCTGGGATTGGGATTTGGGGGTTTGGGATTTGGGGATTTGGGGATCTGGGATTGGGGGTTTGGGGTATTGGGGGGATCTGGGATTGGGGGGATCTGGGATTTGGGATTGGGGAGTTTGGGGATTTGGGATTTGGGGAATCTGGGATTGGGGGTTTGGGATTTGGGGGATCTGGGATTGGGATTTGGGGTATTGGGGGGATCTGGGATTTGGGATTGGGGGTTTGGGATTTGGGGGATCCGAGTTTGGGAGGGTCTGAGGTTGGAGGATCCGGGATTTGGGGGATCTGGGATTTGGGATTTGGGGGATTTGGGGTTCGGGGTTGGGGAATTTGGGATTGGGGGATCTGGGATTTGGGATTTGGGGGATTTGGGGTTCGGGGTTGGGGAATTTGGGATTGGGGGATCTGGGATTGGATCCCAAGGTTGTTCCAAGGACATTCCCGGATTTCGGGGACCCCACCCAAAATCGGGACCCCCCCAGAGCTCCCCCCACCCCCCCTCCCCCCGCTCCGGAAAATCGGAAAAAAGAAGAAAAATCCGCGCGGGGCTGCGGGAATTTCACCGGGACCCCCCGGGACCCCCCGGGACCCCCCGGGACCCCCCGGGACCCCCCGAGACCCCCGAGACCCCCGAGACCCCCGGACCCCGGGACCCCCCAGACCCCCGAGACCCCCGGGACCCCCCGAGACCCCCCGAGACCCCCCGGGACCCCCGGGACCCCCCGAGACCCCCCGAGACCCCCCGGGACCCCCCGGGACCCCCCGAGACCCCCCGAGACCCCCCGGGACCCCCCGAGACCCCCCGAGACCCCCCGGGACCCCCCGGGACCCCCGAGACCCCCCGAGACCCCCCGGGACCCCCCGGGAGAGGCGCTGGAGCGTCCCCCAGAAAATAATTACTGATCCTAAAAGTGTCCCTGGAACATTCCGGAAAATAATTTTAGATCCCTAAATTGTCACCAGAGCATCACAGAAAATAATTCCAGATCCCAAAATGGCACCGGGGAATCCCAGAAAATAATTACGGATCCCAAAAGCGTCCCTGGAACATTCCCGACAATAATTTCGGGTCCCGGGGTGACCCCGAGGCCTCTCCCGGATTTTAATTCAGTTCAATTCCCTTTTCCCTTTCCGGGATCCGTTCCTCGTGTTTGTCCCTGGAAAACGGGAATAAATCCTGATTTTTATCCCTGGAAAACGGGAATAAATCCTGATTTTTATCCCTGGAAAACGGGAATAAATCCTGATTTTTATCCCTGGAAAACGGGAATAAATCCTGATTTTTATCCCGGGAAAACGGGAATAAATCCTGATTTTTATCCCTGGAAAACGGGAATAAATCCTGATTTTTATCCCTGGAAAACGGGAATAAATCCTGATTTTTATCAATGGAAAACGGGAATAAATCCTGATTTTTATCAATGGAAAACGGGAATAAATCCTGATTTTTATCAATGGAAAACGGGAATAAATCCTGATTTTTATCAATGGAAAACGGGA
Source organism: Acridotheres tristis (assembly GCA_037013685.1). Taxonomy (NCBI): domain Eukaryota; kingdom Metazoa; phylum Chordata; class Aves; order Passeriformes; family Sturnidae; genus Acridotheres; species Acridotheres tristis. The sequence goes on along the minus strand of CM072915.1, from coordinate 1,363,072 downwards.
ATAAATCCTGATTTTTATCAATGGAAAACGGGAATAAATCCTGATTTTTATCCCTGGAAAACGGGAATAAATCCTGATTTTTATCCGTGGAAAACGGGAATGAACAGGAATAAACTCTGGTCACTCCCGGGCTCCTCTCCCTGATTTACAAAAACAAAACCAACAATATTTACCCCAAATTAATATTTTTTTACTTTTTTTTTTTCCCTGGAATTCCCAGGTTCGGGTCGGTTCAGAATTCCATTTTATTGTATTTTTATTTTTATTTTATTTTATTTTTAATTTTATTTTTATTTTATTTTATTTGTATTTTATTTTGTTTTATTTTATTTTTAGTTTAGTTTAATTTTATTTTTATTTTATTTTATTTTTTTATTTTATTTTATTTTTTGTTTTATTTTATTTTATATTTTATTTTATTTTAATTTTAGTTTAGTGTAGTTTAATTTTATTTTAGTTTAATTTTATTTTATATTTTTTATTTTATTTTTATTTTAGTTTAGTGTAGTTTAATTTTATTTTGGTTTAATTTTATTTTTATTTTATTTTATTTTATTTTATTTTTTATTTTATTTTATTTTTATTTCATTTTATTTTATATTTTATTTTATTTTATATTTATTTTATTTTATATTTTTCCCCCGGAATTCCCGGTCCGTGCCGATTCCCGGGGCGGACTCCAGAGGGAGCAGCGGGATTTGGGATTTGGGATTTGGGATTTGGGATTTGGGGTTTGGGGTTTGGGATTTGGGGTTTGGGATTTGGGGTTTGGGGTTTGGGATTTGGGATTTGGGGTTTGGGGTTTGGGATTTGGGGTTTGGGGTTTGGGGTTTGGGGTTTGGGATTTGGGGTTTGGGGTTTGGGGTTTGGGATTTGGGGTTTGGGATTTGGGGTTTGGGGTTTGGGGTTTGGGGTTTGGGGTTTGGGGTTTGGGGTTTTTTTCCAGCCGGGAAATCCTCGGGAAGGGCCCGGAATTCCCTGCCCCGGATCCCCAAAAATCCGGATTATTTTATATCAATATCCCAAATTTCCCTGCATCGCATCCTGGAAAATTCCAGATTTTTTATATAAATATCCCAAATTTCCCTGCACTGATCCCAAAGAATTCCAGATTTTTTTATATCAGAATCCCAGATTTTCCATCCCAGAAAATTCCAGATTTTCCTTTATCAAGATCCCAAATTTCCCCCAAATTTCCCCCAAATTTTTCATTTCCCCAAATCTTCCCTTGGGCTCTTCAAACGCCAAATTTGGATTTTTTGGATTTTTTTTTAAATTTGTTTGTTTGGGTTTTTTTTTTTTGAGGATTTTTGGGGGTTTTGGGTTTTTTTGGGGGCGGCTCCACGCGCTTCACACCCCAACCCCCATTTCAGTTTATTTTATTTTTATTTTTATTTTATTTTATTTTTATTTTTTTGGGGTAATCTCCGTGCACTTTCACACCCCCCAACCCCGATTTTATTTTATTTTATTTTTATTTTATTCTATTTTCTTTTATTTTAATTTTTTTTTTACCTCTCCGTGCACTCTACACCCGAACCCCGATTCTATTTTATTTTATTCTATTTTATTTTATTCTATTTTATTTTATTCCATTTTATTTTATTCCATTTTATTCCATTTTATTTTATTCTATTTTATTTTATTTTATTCTGATTTTATTTTTTATTTTTATTTTTACTTCTCCACGCTCTCAACACCCCAACCCCGATTTTATTTTTGTTTTATTTTATTTTATTTATTTTATTTTATTCTATTCTATTTTATTCTATTTTCTTTTAATTTTTTTTTTTACTTCTCCACGCCCTCCACACTCCAACCGCGATTTTATTTTTTTTATTTCATTTTATTTTAATCTATTTTGTTGTATTTTATTCTATTCTATTTTATTTCTTTTATTTTATTCTATTTTTTTTTTTTTTTTTTGGTCTTCTCCACTCACTCCACACCCGAACCCCGATTTTATTTTTGTTTTATTTTATTTTATTTGTTTTATTTTATTTTATTTTATTTTATTTTATTCTATTTTATTGTATTCTATTTTATTTTATTCTATTTTATTTTATTCTATTCTATTTTATTTTATTTTATTCTATTTTATTTTATTCTATTCTATTTATTTTATTCCATTCTATTTATTTTATTCTATTTTATTTTATTTTATTTTATTCTATTTTATTTTATTCTATTTCATTTTATTCTATTATCTTTATTTTATTCTATTTTATTTTATTTTATTTTTTCTATTTTATTTTTATTTTAATTTTTTTTACTTCTCAGCTCATTCCACACCCGAACCCCGATTTTTATTTTTATTTTATTTTATTTTATTCTATTTATTTTATTCTATTTTATTTTATTTTATTCTATTTTTTTCTATTTTATTTTAATTTTTTTTACTTCTCAGCTCATTCCACACCCGAACCCCGATTTTTATTTTATTTATTTTATTTTATTTTTTTATTTTATTTTATTTTTTTTATTTTATTTTATTTTATTTTATTTTTATTTTATTTCATTTTATTTTATTTCCCCCCTGGCTCGGAGGTGACCCCGGGCCGGGGTGAGAGCGGGGTCACCCCTCCCCCCCCATTAATTACCATTAATTACCATTAATTTCCATTAATTTCCATTAATTACCGGGGGGAGGGGAGGCGCCCGTTCCAATTACCGGCTCCGGCCCCGGCTGCGCTAATGAAGGCAGCGCCGTTCTTAATTAATTAATTTAATTGGATTAATTCATTAATTCCCAGCGCGCTCCCGGCTCCGGGGCCGCGGCACAATCGGGGGGTTTGGAAGGGAATTTTGGGGTTTTAAAGGGAATTTTTGGGGGTTTTAAAGGGAATTTTTGGGGTTTTTAAAGGGAATTTTTGGGGTTTGAAAGGGAATTTTGGGGTTTTTAAAGGGAATTTTTGGGGTTTTAAAGGGAATTTTGGGGGTTTTAAAGGGAATTTTGGGGTTTTTAAAGGGAATTTTTGGGGTTTTAAAGGGAATTTTGGGGTTTTTAAAGGGAATTTTGGGGTTTTAAAGGGAATTTTTGGGGTTTTTAAAGGGAATTTTGGGGTTTTAAAGGGAATTTTTGGGGTTTTTAAAGGGAATTTTTGGGGTTTTTAAAGGGAATTTTTGGGGTTTTTAAAGGGAATTTTTGGGCTTATTTTGTATTTTTGGGGGGGCTTTTTAAGCGGATTTTTTGTTTTTTTTTTTATTTTTTGGGGCGATTAAAGCGGATTTTTAAAGTTTATTTTTTTGGGGGGGGGCGATTAAAGCGGATTTTTAAAGGGTTTTTTTTATTCTTTTGGGCATTTTTAGCGGATTTTTTGGTTATTTTTGGGGGGGCGAGTAAAGCGGATTTTTGGGGTTTTTTTGGTATTTTTTGGGGCGATTAAAGCGGATTTTTGGGGTTTTTTTTTGTATTCTTTGGGGCGTTTTAAAAGGATTTTTTTGGGTTTTTTTTGGGGCTTTTAAAGCGGAATTTTTGGGTTTTTTTTGTATTTTTTGGGGGCGTTTTAAGCGGATTTTTTTGGGATTTTTTTGGTGTTTTTTGGGGTTTTTAAAGCGGAACTTTTGTTGTTTTATTTTATTTTTCGGGGGCATTTTCGGCTGATTTTTTTGGGGATTATTTTGGTATTTTTTGGGGCGATTAAAGCGGAATTTTTTATTTTTTATTTTTTTATTTTTGGGGGCGTTTTACGCGGATTTTTTTGTTGTTGTTTTTGAGACGCTTTAAGAGGATTTTTTTAATTTATTTTTTTTTTGCTTTTTAAGCGAAATTTTTGTTGTTTTATTTTATTTTGGGGGGACCATTTTAAGCTGATTTTTTGGTTTTTGTTTTTTTAGTTTTTGGGGCTTTTAAAGCGGATTTTTTTGGGGGGTTTTGTTCAGTTTTTGGGGCTTTTAAAGCGGATTTTTTTAAGGTTTTTTTTGTATTTTTGGGGGCATTTTAAGCGGATTTTTTGTTTGTTTTTTTTTTAATTTTGGCGCCTTTAAAGCGGATTTTTTATTTGGTTTTTTTTTTATTTTTTGATGCTTTTAAAGCCGATTTTTTTTTTTTTTTACTTTTATTTTTGCGGCGTTTAAAGCCGATTTTTTTTTTTTTCATTTTATTTTTGCGGCGTTTAAAGCGGATTTTTGGGGGGTTTGTGATTTTTTTGTTTTGTGTGGGGTTTTTTGTTGTTTTTTTTGTATTTTTAAATTTTTTTTTTAATGAAGGGCGACGTTAATTGGGGCGGGGAGAGAAAAAAATCGGGAATTGGAGCGGGAGAAGGTCGGGAAAAAAGGGGAAAAATTAATTAGGGCCGTTAATTAGGGCCGTTAATTAGCGCCCAATTAGGAATTTGCATCTCATTAAGGGCGGGGGCGGGGCCGGAAATGGAATAAAATCATCACAGCAAAGAGGATGTGAAAGAAATATAAAATAAATATAAAATTGATATAAAGTCTAAAATAGATATAAAATTGATATAAAATAAATAGGTGTAAAAAAGATCTAAAATAAATAGATGTAAAATTGATATAAAATAAATAGATGTAAAATTGATATAAAATATAGATGTAAAATTGATATAAAATTGATCGAAAATTGATCGAAAATAAATGTAAAAGAAAAAAATATAAATATAAAATTGATCTAAAATTGGACGTAGAATGGAATAGAATAGAAACGAAACAGGAGATAAAATAGAATTCCGAAATGGAATATCGAATAAAAGAAAATAAAATAGGCAATAAAATAGAAAATAAAATAGGACATAAAATAAAATCTCCCTGGAAATCTCAACGAGGAAATCAAGACCAAAAAGAGAATTTTTGGGGTGCGGATTCCCCCTAAATCTTATTTTTTCCTAGAAAACCACAACGAGGAAATCAACCCTAAAATGGGAATTTTGGGGTCCCGGTTTCTCCTTTTTTCCCCCTTTTTTGACTCCCTGGAGCTCGAAATCACAACGGAGAAATCTCCCCTAAAAAGGGAATTTTGGGGTTCGGATTCCCCCAAATCCCCTTTTCCCTTCCCTGGAAATCCCCCCTAAAAAGGGAATTTTGGGGTTCGGATCCCTTTAAATCCCTTTTTCCCTTTCCTTCCAAACCCCGAATTCTCTTTCCCATGAAAAAATTCTTGATTTTATTTTATTTTTTATTTTTTTTCCGCCGCTGAACTCTGGGTGAACTCGGCCCGCGCCATAAATCAGCCCCACAAAGGCGCCGCCGCCCTTCGGCTCCGGGGACGAGGAAAATGAAAAATGATCCTGAAAAAAAAGGGAAAAAAGGAAAAAAAAAAGGGAAATCGCGGGGGAAAAACCCGCGTTTTGTCAGCGAGAAAAACCCCCGGGGAGGAGGAGGAGGAGGGGTTTTTTTTGGGGTGGGATGAAGGTTTTCATCCCCCCATGGATGGATTTGGGATTTTTTTTAGAGATTTTTTTTTAGGGTTTTTTTAGGGGAGGGGGGTGTGAGGATGATGAAGGAGCCGATCCCGGTGTTTTGGGGTGGGATGAAGGTTTTCATTCCTCCATGGATGATTTGGGGGTTTTTTTTAGGGATTTTTTTAGGGGAGGGGGTGTGAGGATGATGAAGGGGCCGATCCCGGTGCATTTTTAGGGTGGGATGAAGGTTTTCATTCCTCCATGGATGGATTTGGGATTTTTTTTTTAGGGATTTTTTTGGGGTGGAAGGCGGTGTGAGGATGATGAAGGAGCAGATCCCGGTTCCTTTTAAGGATGGGATGAAGGATTTCATCCCCCACCGATGAATTTGGGATTTTTGGGGTGGGAAAGGTTGGGGGTGTGAGGAGGAGGAGGGAGCGGGTCCGGGATGAAGGCTTCACCCCCCATGGATGGATTTGGGGTTTTTTTTAGGGATTTTTTTTAGGGGAGGGGGGTGTGAGGATGATGAAGGAGCCGATCCCGGATCCTTTTAAGGATGGGATGAAGGTTTTCATCCCCCACGGATGAATTTGGGATTTTTTTTTAGGGATTTTTTTGGGGTGGGAGGGGGTGTGAGGATGATGAAGGAGCCGATCCCGGTGCATTTTTAGGGTGGGATGAAGGTTTCACCCCCATGGATGAATTTGGGGGTTTTTTACGGATTTTTTTTTAGGGATTTTTTTCGGGGGGGTGTGAGGATGATGAAGGAGCGGATCCCGGATCCTTTTAAGGGTGGGATGAAGGTTTCACCCCCACGGATGAATTTGGGGATTTTTTACGGATTTTTTTTTAGGGATTTTTTTGGGGGATTTTTTTTTAGGGATTTTTTGGGGGAGGGGGCGTGAGGAGGATGAAGAAGCGGGTCCCGGTGTTTTAGGGTGGGATGAAGGTTTTCATCCCCCCACGGATGAATTTGGGATTTTTTTTAGGGGTGTGAGGATGATGAAGGAGTCGATCCCGGTGTTTTAGGGTGGGATGAAGGTTTTCACCCCCACGGATGAATTTGGGGATTTTTTTAGGGGTGTGAGGATGATGAAGGAGCGGGTCCCGGTGTTTTAGGGTGGGATGAAGGTTTTCACCCCCCACGGATGAATTTGGGGATTTTTTTTGGGGTGTGAGGATGATGAAGGAGCGGGTCCCGGTGTTTTAGGGTGGGATGAAGGTTTTCATTCCCCTTGGATGAATTTGGGGATTTTTTTTAGGGGTGTGAGGATGATGAAGGAGCCGATCCCGGTTCCTTTTTGGGGTGAAATCAAGGAATTTGGGGTTTGGGGATTTTTTTTTTTTTTTTCCTCGGGCGGGAGGCGGAAAGGGAAGGGGGGAGGGGGAGGGGGAAGGGGGGAAGGGCAGGGAAGGGGAGGGGGGAGGGGAGGAATCGATCAGGGGCGGTGACGGAATCGATCCCGGAACGGGAAAATGGGGGGGGAGGGGAGGGACAGACGGACACGGGGGGGAGGGACACGGACAGACGGACAGACGGACACGGGGACAGAAACATGGGGGGGGAAGGGAGAGGGACAGGAGGGACGGGAGGGACAGAGGGGGGAGGGACAGACGGACACGGACAGAGGGACACGGGAGGGACACGGACGGACAGACGGACACGGACGGGGGGACAAGGGGGATGGACAGGAGAGGGACAGAGGGACACGGACAGAGGGACGGACACGGAGGGGACAGGGGGACACGGGGGGAGGGACAGACGGACACGGACACGGAGGGGACAAGAGCAGGGACAGACGGACACGGACAGAGGGATGGACACGGAGGGGACAGACGGACACGGGGGGGACAAGAACAGGGACAGACGGACACGGACAGAGGGACACGGGAGGGACACGGAGGGGACAGGGGGACACGGGGGGAGGGACAGACGGACACGGACAGAGCTCAGGACACGCCCCCCGGCCCTCCCCCACCCCCCGCTCGTCCCTCGGCTGCGAAAAAAAAAAAAAAAAAAAAAAAAAAAAAAAAATCCCCCAAACTGTTCAAAAATCCCAAAAAACAGAAAAAAACCCGAAATCCCCCCCCAAAAAAACCCCCAAAAAATCCCCCCAAAAATTCCAACCGCCCAAATACCCAAAAAAACCCAAAAAACTCCCCAAAACCCCCCAAACCTCCGACAACCCCAAATCGCCCCAAAAAACCCCAAAACTCCCCCAAAAAACCCAAAATCCCCCCCAAAAACAAACAAACAAAAAAATCCCCCCAAAAAATTCCAACCGCCCAAAAAACCCAAAAAAACCCAAAAAAACTCCCCCAAACCCCCCAACCTCCGACAACCCAAAAAACCCCAAAACTCCCCCAAAAAACCCAAAATCCCCCAAAAAAACGAACAAAAAAATCCGACAAAAAAAACTCCAACTGCCCCAAACCCCCAAATCTCCCCAAAAAAATCCAAAACTCCCCAAAAAACCCCAAAACCGCCCAAAAATCCCCAAAACGAACAAAATAAAACCCAAAAAATCCTAAAGCCTCCCCCCAAAAACCCCAAACTCCCCAAAAAAACCCAAAACAACCAAAAAAATCCCAAAACCGCCTAAAAACCCAAAAAACGAACCAAAAAAAAACCCCAAAAAACCCCAAAATCGCCCCCAAAAAACCCCAAATCCCGGTTATTCTTATTGATGACGTCATCAGCGTCGCGTTAATAATAATAATTTTTTTACTCAATTGAACCGGAAATGTTTCTATTGTCAAGATTTGCGTCGCTATTCTTATCTGTTATTAATTTTAATTTGTTATTATTATTATAATATTTTATTATTATTTAGTGTTAGAGCTTGATTTTATTATTCCTTGCTATGTTATTTTTATTATTATTTTATTATTATTTTATTATTATTTTATTATTTTTTTATTATTTTATTATTTTTTTATTTTATTGTTATTTATTCTTTTATTATTATTTTTTATTATTTGAATATTCCTTGCTATATTATTTTATCTTATTATTATTTTAGGGTTTTTATTTATTTTTATTGCTTCATTTTCATCTCTTTCTCAATTTTATCATTATTTCGTTATTAATTCTTCTATGACTATTTAATATTTTTTTTTAGGCTGCTGTTATTAGTTTTAATTATTAGTTTTATTTTATCCCCCCCCAAAAAAATTCCTGATTAAAATTTTCCATAAACCCAAACACACCTGGGGGAGTCACAGGTGACCCCAAAATGCCCCAAAAAGCCCCAAAAATGCCCCAAAAAGCCCCAAAAAGCCCCAAAATGCCCCAAAATGCCCCAAAATGCCCCAAAAATGCCCCAAAAATGCCCCAAAAAGGCCCAAAATGACCCAAAATGACCCAAAAATGACCCAAAATGCCCCAAAAATGCCCCAAAATGCCCCAAAATGCCCCAAAATGCCCCAAAATGACCCAAAATGCCCCAAAATGACCCAAAATGCCCCAAAAATGACCCAAAATGACCCAAAATTGTGGAAAAAAAATCTGGGAAATTTCGAGGGGAAATAAAAGGAAAAGAAAAGGGAAAAAATGACCCAAAACGACCCAAAATTGTGGAATTTTTTCCCGGGAAATGATGAAAGGGAGAGAAAATCGGGGCCGGGCTCTGGAATTTGGGATTTCTGGCCCCAAAAAACCTTTTTTCCTTTTTTTTTCACTTTTTTTTTCACTCTTTTTTTTTCACTCTTTTTTTTCACCTTTTTTTCACCTTTTTTTCACTTTTTTTCACCTTTTTTTCACTTTTTTTTCCACTTTTTTTTCACTCTTTTTTTCACTTTTTTTCACTTTTTTTCACTGTTTTTCACTTTTTTTCCACTTTTTTTTCACTTTTTTTCACCTTTTTTCACCTTTTTTCACTTTTTTCACTTTTTCCCTTTTTTTCCCTTTTTTCCCTTTTATCTCCCTTTTCTCCCCTTTTTTTCCCCTTTTTTTCCCCTTTTTCCCCCCATTTTTTCCACTTTTTTCCCACTTTTTTTCCACTTTTTAAAACTTTTTTTTTCACATTTTCTGCGCCTTTTCTCCCATTTTTTAACCTTTTTCGCATTTTTAACCTTTTTTTCTCCCTTTTTTCGCTTTTTTCAGTTTCACCCTTTTTTGACCTTTTTAACCTTTTTTTAACTTTTTTTTAACCCTTTTTTTACCCTTTTCCTGACCTTTTCCCACCCCTTTTTTTGACCTTTTTTGACCTTTTTTAACCCTTTTTTCACCCTTTTTTGACCTTTATTTAACCTCCTTTTTCACCTTTTTTTGACCCTTTTTTTTACCCTTTTTCACCTTTTTTTGACCTTTTAAAACCCTTTTTTTAACCCCCTTTTCACCTTTTTTTTTTGCCTTTTTCAAACCCTTTTTTTGACCTTTTAAAATCATTTAAAACTCTTTTTTTACCCTTTTTTCACCATTTTTTTACCTTTTTTTTCACCCTTTTTAACGCTTTTTCAACCTTTTTTCGTCCTTTTTTAAAACTCATTTTTCACCTTTTTTTTTCATTTTTTTAACTTTTTAAACCTTTTTCTCCCCTTTTATTTACCCTTTTTTCCACTTTTTTTCACCATTTTTTCACCTTTTTTTTCCCTTTTAAAACCCTTTTTTAAACCCCCTTTTTCACCTTTTTTTGCCTTTTTTTACCTTTTTTTTGACCTTTTAAAATCCTTTTTTCACCATTTTTTTGCCCTTTTTAAACTCTTTTCCCCCCTTTTTTCCTTTTTTTTTTAACCATTTTTTTCACCTTTCTTCCCAATATTTTTCACCTTTTTTAATCCTTTTTAACCCTTTTTAAAACCCTTTTTAACCCCTTTTTTCACCTTTTTCCCAATTTTAACCCTTTTATTTTCCCTTTTTTTACCATTTTTTCACCTTTTCCCCTCAATATTTTTAACCTTTTTTTGCCCTATTTTTTTACCCTTTTTTGACCTTTTTTTTCCCATTTTCCCCCCTTTTTTTACCATTTTTTCCACCTTTTTTCCCAATATTTTCCACCTTTTTTTACCCTTTTTTAACCCATTTTTAACCGGTTTTTTTCCCTTTTTTTCCCCTTTTTTCACTTTTTTCGCCCCATTTTTAACCCATTTCTAACCCTATTTTTTACCCTTTTTTACCCCTTTTTTCACATTTTTTCCACCTTTTTTCCACCTCTTTCTAACCCTTTTTCCCCCTTTTTTTCCCCTTTTTTTTTACCCTTTTTTCACCTTTTTTGCCTTATTTTTACCCTCTTTTTTTACCCTTTTTAAACCTTTTTTAAACCCTTTTTTACCCTTTTTGTTCACATTTTTTCCCTTTTTTCGCCTCTTTTTAACCCTTTTTTTGCCCTTTTTTTACCCTTTTTTTTCAAGTTTTTTCCAAATTTTTTTTACCTTTTTTTCCCAATATTTTTTCCCAATATTTTTCCCTTTTTTTCCCGAATAATTTTTCCCTTTTTTTCCCTTTTTTTCCCTTTTTTTCCCTTTTTTCCCCTTTTTTCCCTTTTTTCCCTTTTTCCCCTTTTTTCCCCTTTTTTCCCCTTTTTTCCCCTTTTTTCCCCTTTTTTCCCCATTTTTCCCCATTTTTCCCCTTTTTTCCCCTTTTTTCCCCTTTTTCCCTTTTTTTCCCTTTTTTCCCCTTTTTTCCCCATTTTTCCCCATTTTTCCCCATTTTTCCCCATTTTTCCCCATTTTTCCCCATTTTTCCCCATTTTTCCCCATTTTTCCCCTTTTTTCCCCATTTTTCCCCATTTTTCCCCATTTTTCCCCATTTTTCCCCATTTTTCCCCATTTTTCCCCATTTTTCCCCTTTTTTCCCCATTTTTCCCCATTTTTTCCCCATTTTTCCCCTTTTTTCCCCCTTTTCCCCCTTTTCCCCCTTTTCCCCCTTTTTTCCCTTTTTTCCCTTTTTTCCCTTTTTTCCCTTTTTTCCCTTTTTCCCCTTTTTTCCCTTTTTTCCCTTTTTTCCTTCATTTCCACCCAATTTTCCATTTTTTTTCTTTTTTTTTCTCGCTGGGATTTAAATCCATTTTTTAATTAAAAAATCCGGGTTTTAATCCCGCCTTAAACTCAATTTTAAACAGAATTTTAACGCCTTTAACTCAATTTCATTAATCCCATTACTATTATTCACTCATTTTATTAATCCCATTATTAATAATCAATAATTTTATTAATTCCATCCATTTTTGGGGGCGGATTTTGAGGAAATTTGCGACTTTAAAAATAAAAAAAAAATAAAAACACCAGACACGGAAATAAAACAAATTCACACCGAGCGCTTTTATTGACACAGAATTCACCAAAATTTCGATTTTTTAAATTATTATTATTATTATAATAATTTTTTTTTATTCATTTATTGCCACTTTACAACGAGCAGGAGGCGGAAAATTCCAAAATTTCCTTTTTTCGACCCAAAATAAAACCCACCCAAAACCACAGAAAATAAAATAAAAATAAACAGCACGGACCCCCCTCGGAGCGGAATTTTGGGGCAAATAAATCAAATTTCCGCCCTTTTTTCGCTCCCTGATTTTTATTTTTTTATTTCTTTCCCTGCCCGCCCCCAAAATCCCGATTTTTTTCCTTTTTTTTTTTTTTTTTTTTAATTTTTTAATTTTTTTTTAAATTTTTTCCCCCTCCCTAAAATTGTGCGTTCGGAGGGGGAGGAAAAAAAAAATTTCAATATTTTTAATTTTTTAAATTTGTTTTTTTTTTTAATTTATTTGTGTGGTTTTCGCCCCCCAAACTCCTCCCCCCGCCCCCCGAAATCAATTAAAAATCAATTAAAAAATCAATTAAAATCAATTAAAAATCAATTAAAAATCGATTAAAATCGATTAAATCAATTAAAAATCAATTAAAAATTAATAAATTGGGAATGGGGTGAAAAACCCGATTTTTGGAAAATTTTTCCTGGGTTCACGCGACCCAAAATGGGAGGCGTTAATTAAATAATAATTACAATAATTAAATAATATTAATAATCGGATTTTGAAGGGGTCGGGCTTTGACGCGCGCGGGGGGATTAATAAAATAATAATTGCAATAATAAAATAATATTTAATAATAACAATAATCAGGAGGGATTTTTAAAGGGGTCGGGGATTAATAAAATAATATTCTTGATAAATAAAATAATAATCTTGATAATAATAAAATAATTTTTTTTTTTAAATAACCGGGAGAATCTTTTTAAAAAGGGGGGGAGGGGCTGATTTTTTGACACGGGGGGATTAATAAATTAATATTATTAATAATAGAATAATAACAGCAATAAATAGAACTAATTTTAAAAAAGAATAATGAAAATAAAATTTAAAAAATAATAATAAAACCAAGCAGAGCTCTAAAAAGGGGCGGATTTTTGGCACCAATAAAATAATAATATTAATAATAATATTAATAATAATAATATTAATAAATTAGCAAAAAACCAGAGGGAGAATTCCCCTCCAAACCCCCAGGAAAACCCCAAAATATCGAGATTTTTACATCGGAATCTCTCGGGAGCGGCGCGGAGTTTTGCGGTGGAAAATTCCGATTCTTTTTTTTTTTTTTCGTCTTAAAACCCAGGCGGGGAAAAAAAAAGTAAAAAAAAAAATTCGAATTTCTGTTAAAACCAACGAGGAAAAAATCCGAAATTTTTTTCCCCGAAAATTCGAATTTTTCGTTCTGACCTGGGAGGAAAAAAAAAAAAAAAATCGGAATTCCCGTTAAAACCAGGGCGGAAAAATCCGAATTTTTCCGATTTCCCGCTCCAACCTGGGCTGAAAATCCGAATTTTTGGTTCCGACCCAGGTGAAACGCGGATTTTTGGTCCCAACACGGGCTGAAAAATGGAATTTTTGGTTCCAAGCCGGGCCAAAAATCGGATTTTTGGTTCCAACCCGGGTAGAAAATCAGATTTTTTGTTCCAACCCGGGTAGAGACACCGAATTTTTGGTTCCAACCCGGGCCAAAAATCAGATTTTCATTCCAACCCGGGCCAAAAATCCGAATTTTCGGTTCTAACCTGGGTAGAAATCCAGATTTTCGGTTCCAACCCGGGCCAAAAATCGGATTTTTCATTCCAACCCTGGCCGAAAATCAGATTTTCGTTCCAACCCATGTCGAAAATCAGAATTTTCGTTCTAACCCGGGCAGAAAATCAGAATTTTCGGTTCCAACTCATGCCAAAAATCAAAATTTTCGCTTCCAACCCGGGCCGAAAATCAGATTTTCATTTCTACCCCGGGTAGAAAATCCGATTTTCCGTTCCAACCCAGACCAAAAATCCGATTTTTCATTCCAACCCGGTTAGAAAATGCGATTTTTCATTCCAACCCAGACCAAAAATCGGATTTTTCATTCCAACCCGGTTAGAAAATGCGATTTTTCATTCCAACCCGGTTAGAAAATCAGATTTTTCATTCCAACCCGGGCCAAAAATCGGATTTTCCGTTCCAACCCGGTTAGAAAATGCGATTTTTCATTCCAACCCAGACCAAAAATCCGATTTTTCGTTCCAACCCGGGCCAAAAATCGGATTTTCCGTTCCAACCCGGGTAGAAAATGCGATTTTTCATTCCAACCCGGGCCAAAAATCCGATTTTTCATTCCAACCCGGGCCAAAAATCGGATTTTCCGTTCCAACCCGGTTAGAAAATGCGATTTTTCATTCCAACCCGGTTAGAAAATCAGATTTTCCGTTCCAACCCGGGCCAAAAATCGGATTTTCCGTCCCAACCCTGGCCGCAAACGCGGTTTTCCCGTCGCCGCCCGGTGCCCCCGCCGCCTGTTGGTTCCCGCGGCCGCTCAGGGCCCCGCTCCCCCCGGCGGCCCCGCTCCCCCCGGCGGCTCCGCGGGCGCGGCCGGGCCGCGGCTCTTGGTGTTGGGTAACTTGTGATCCTTCTTCCACTTCATGCGCCGGTTCTGGAACCAGATTTTGATCTGGCGCTCGCTCAGGCCCAGCCCGTGCGCGATCTCGATCCTTCTCCGGCGGGTCAGGTACCGGTTAAAGTGGAATTCCTTCTCCAGCTCCAGCACCTGGTGCCGCGTGTACGCCGTGCGGGAGCGCTTCGGCTCCGAGCCCGGGAAACCGGGGGGCGCTGGGGGGGGAAATGGGGGGGAGATGGGGGGGGAGATGGGGGAAAAATGGGGAAAAAAGGGAGGGGAAATGGGGAAAATATGGGGGGAAATATGGGGGATATGGGGGAAAAATGGGGGGGATGTGGGGGGAAATATGGGGGGAGATGGGGGGAAAAATGGGGAAATATGGGGAAATATGGGGGGAAAATGGGGAAAATATAGGGGGGATATGGGGGGAAGATATGGGGAAATATGGGGGGAAATATGGGGGGATATGGGGGAAAAGGGGGAAAAAAGGGAGGGGAAATGGGGAAAATATGGGGGGAAAATATGGGGGATATGGGGGGAAAAATGGGGGGATGTGGGGGGAAATATGGGGAAAATACAGGGGGGATATGGGGGAAATATGGGGGGGATGTGGGGGGAAAAAGGAGGGCAAAAATGGGGAAGAAAATGGGGGAAAAAGGGGAGGAAATGGGGGGAAAATGGGGAAAAATGGGGGAAAAATATGAGGGAAAAAAGGGGAAAAATGGGGAAAAATGGGGAAATATGGGGGGAGAAATGGGGGGAAAATGGGGTAAAATATGGGGGGAGAAATGGGGGGAGAAATGGGGGAAATGGGGAGGAAATGGGGAAAAATATGGGGGAAAAATGGGGGAAAAATATGGGGGAAATATGGGGGGAAAATGGGGGGAGAAAAATAATAAATGAAAAAAGAAATCATTATTAAAAAAGAGAAATAATCATTTAAGAAGAGAAATAATCGTAATAAAGGGAAAAGTCCTGAAAAAAGAAGAAATCCTCATTAAAAAAATGGAAATAATTGTTTTTTAAAAAAGAAATAATCATAAAAAAGGGAAAAAATCGTTAAACAAAATCAAATCAATGAAATGAAATCAATGAAATGAAATCAATAAAATAAAATCAATGAAATGAAATCAATAAAATCAAATCAATAAAATCAAATCAATGAAATGAAATCAATAAAATCAAATCAATAAAATCAAATCAATGAAATCAAATCAATGAAATGAAATCAATGAAACGAAATCAATAAAATCAAATCAATTAAATGAAATCAATAAAATCAAATCAATGAAATGAAATCAATAAAATCAAATCAATGAAATCAAATCAATAAACTAAAATCAATAGAATGAAATCAATAAAAGAAAGGAAAGGAGAAGAAAAAAAAAAGGGTAAAAGCAGCGGAAATAATTAATTAAGAAATTAATTAAGAAATTAATTAATAAAATTAAAAGAGGAGAAAACTCTGAGGATGAAAAAGAGCGGAAAACAAATAAAGAATAAATAAAAAATAAAGCAAATAGAGAATAAATAAAAATTAAATAAAATTAAATAAAGGGGAGAGAGAGGGAAATCAACGGATTGAAAAAAGGGAGGGAAATTAAATTTTAAAAATAAAATAAAATAAAATATAAAATGAAATTAAGTGAAATGAAATAAAATAAAAAACACAGCAGGAAAAAATCGCGGGAAGGAAGAAAAGGAAGAGGAGAAAATAAACAAATAAAATAAAATAAATAAAATAAAATAAATTAAAATAAAATACAAAATAAAATAAAACAAAGTAAAATAAAATGAAATGGAAAGAAATAAAATGATATAAAATGAAATGAAATAGAAAATAAAATAAGAAATAAAATAATAAAATAAAATAATAAAATGAGCTAAAATGAAATGAAATAAAATATTTTTTAAAATAAAATAATAAAATGAACTAAAATAATAAAATAAAATATTAAATGAAATAAAATAATCATTTAAAAACCCGAAATAATAATTTTTTAAAAAGAAATAATAATTTTAAAAAATAAAACAAAATAAAATAAAATCCCCGGGAGCGGGCGGGGATTCCCCGGCTGTAAAATCTGAATTAAAAAAAAAAAAAAAAATTGAATTTTGAAGAAAATCGGAATTAAAGGAGGGGGCGGAATTTCAGGAAAAAAAAAAATTTAAAATAAAACCTGAAAAATGAAAAATAATCCCTAAAAAAATTCCCAGAAAAAAAAAAACAGAAAAAAATCCAAAATAATCCCCCCAAAATAAAACATAAAACAACAAAATAATCCCCAAAAAATAAAAATAAAACCCAAAATAATCCCCAAAAAATAAAAATAAAACCCAAAATAATCCCCAAAAAATAAAAATAAAACCCAAATAATCCCCAAAAAATAAAAATAAAAAACCAAAATAATCCCCAAAAAATAAAAATAAAAAACCAAAATAATCCCCAAAAAATAAAAATAAAACCCAAAATAATCCCCAAAAACCTCCATAAAATCCCAATAAAATCCCCCAAAAACTGGAAAAAAACCCCAAAAAATCCCCCCAAAAAATAAAAATAAAAACCAAAATAATCCCCCAAAAAACCTGAAAAAATCCCTAAAAAAACCCAAAAAATCCCCCCAAAATCTCCATAAAATGATTTTAAAAATCCCCAAAATAATCCCTAAAAATCCCTTTTAAAATTCCCAAATATCCCCCAAAAAATCCCTAAAAATTCCCCCCGAAATCCCTAAAAAAATTACAAATATCCCTAAAAAAAATCCGCAATAAATCCCCCAAGAATTCCCCAAAATCCCCAAAAAAATCCTTTTGAAAACCCCAAAAAATCCCTAAAAAAATCCCTTTAAAATCCCTTACAAATCCCTTAAAAAATTACAAATATCCCCCCAAAAATCCCCCTAAAAATCCCAAAAAATCCCAAAAAATCCCCAAAAATCCCCCTAAAAATCCCTAAAAAATCCTTTAAAAAACCCCAAAAAATCCCTTAAAAATCCCTAAAAAATTACAAATATCCCCCCAAAAAATCCCTTAAAAATCCCCCCAAAATAAAAAAAATCCCCAAAAAATCCCTAAAAAATCCCTTAAAAATCCCTAAAAAAATTACAAATATCCCCCCAAAAAATCCCTTAAAAATCCCCCAAAAAATAAAAAAAAAATCCAAAGAAATCCCTAAAAATAATTACCAATATCCCTTAAAAAAATCCCTTTAAAATCCCCAAAAAATAAAAAAAAATTCCCAAAAAAACCCTAAAAAATCCCTTAAAAATCCCTAAAAAATCCTTTAAGAAAACCCCAGAAATCCCAAAAAAACCCCAAAAAATCCCTTAAAAATCCCTAAAAAAATTACAAATATCCCTAAAAAAATCCCTTTAAAATTCCCAAAATTTCCCTAAAAAATCCCTGAAAAATCCTTAAAAAAAATCCCCACAAATCCCTAAAAAACCCAAAAAATCCCTAAAAAAATCCCTACAAAAATCCCTAAAAAATTATAAATATCCCTTAAAAACATCCCTTAAATATCCCCAAAAAATAAAAATAAATTAAAAAAAAAACCCTAAAAAAATCCCCAGAAATCCCAAAAAAATCCTTTAAAAAAACCCCAGAAATCCCTAAAAAAACCCAAAAAATCCCTTAAAAATCCCTAAAAAAATTACAAATATCCCTACAAAAAATCCCTTTAAAATCCCCAAAAAATAAAAATAAAATCCCAAAAAAATCCCCAAAAAATCTCTAAAAAATCCCCTAAAAAATAATTTAAAAAATCCTTTAAAAATCCCTTAAAAATCCCTTAAAAAATTACAAATATCCCCCCAAAAAATCCCTTTAAAATCCCCCAAAAAGAAAAAAAAATCCCAAAAAATCCCTTAAAAATCCCTAAAAAAATTACAAATATCCCTAAAAAAAATCCCTTTAAAACCCCCAAAAAGTAATTTAAAAATCCCCCCAAATCCCCCTAAAAATCCCCTAAAAAAATCCCCCAAAATCCCTAAAAAATCCCGAAATTCCCCCAAAAATTCCGAGTTCGGAGGGCGAGGGTGGAGAGAGAGGAAAAGGTGAGGAAGGCAAAGGGGGGAGGGGGAAAATGTGAATTTTGGGGGAAAAAACGCGAATTTTAGGGAAAAAATGTGAATTTTTGGGGAAAAAAATGGGAATTTTGGGGGGGAAAAAAAGTGAATTTTGGGGGAAAAAAAGTGAATTTTTGGGAAAAAAAAAGGCGAATTTTGGGGGAGAAAAAGGTGAATTTTGGGGGTAAAATGTGAATTTTAGGGGGCAAAAAATGGAATTTCGAGGGGAAAAAATGGAATTTTTGGGGAAAAATGTGAATTGGGGGATAAAGTGAATTTTTTTGGGCGGAAAAAAGTGAATTTTGGGGGGGGGGAATTTTAATTTGGGGGGAAAATTTGGTTTTTGTGGGGGGGAGTGCGGGGAAATAAATTTATTTTTATTGGGAGATAAATTTATTTTTAGCGGGGAATAAATTTATTTTTAGTGGGAAATAAAGTTATTTTTAGTGGGGAATAAATTCATTTGTAGCGGGGAAAATAAATTCGTTTTTTGTGGGGAATAAATTTATTTTTAGGGGGAAATAAATTTATTTTTAGCGGGGAAATAAATTTATTTTTAGTGGGGAAATAAAGTTATTTGAATTGGGAAATAGAGTAATTTTTATTGGGAAATAAAATTATTTTTGGTGGGGAATAAATTTATTTTTAGGGGGGAATAAATTTATTTTTAGGGGGGAATAAATTTATTTTTAGGGGGGAATAAATTTATTTTTAGGGGGAAATAAAGTTATTTTTTGGGGGGGAAATAAATCTATTTTTAGCGGGAAATAAATCTATTTTTAGGGGGAAATAAATTTATTTTTAGTGAGGATGTTAGGGGAAAATAAAGTTTTATTCCATGGGGAAATAAAGTTAATTTTAGGGGGAAATAAATTTATTTTTTGGGGAGAATAAAGTTAATTTTAGGGGGGAATAAAGTGATTTTTAATAGAGAAATCAATTTAATTTTAGTGGGGGAATAAATTGATTTTTTAATGGGGATGGTGCGGGAATTCAGGCACGGGGGGGTCAAAATAAAGCGATTTTTAGAGAGGAATAAAATTATTTTTAGTGGGGAATAAAGTTAACTTTAAGGGGAAATAAAGTGATTTTTTGGCGGAATAAAGTGATTTTTAGTGGGGAAAAAAAGTGATTTTTTTGGGAAATAAAGTGATTTTTTAGTGAGGAATAAAATGATTTTTGGAGAGGAAAAATGTGATTTTTCTGGAGAGGAATAAAGTGATTTTTAGTGGGGAATAAAGTTAATTTTATTGGGAAATAAAGTGATTTTTTGGCCGGAACAAAGTGATTTTTTAGGGGGAAATAAAGTGATTTTTTGGGAGGAATAAAGTGATTTTTGGAGAGGAAAAAAGTGATTTTTTTGGGCGGAAAAAAGTGATTTTTTATGGGGAAATAAAGTGATTTTTGGAGAGGAAAAATGTGATTTTTTAGAGGGGAATAAAATTATTTTTAGGGGGCAATAAAGTTAATTTTAGTGGGAAATAAAGTGATTTTTTGGGGAAATAAAGTGATTTTTTAGTGAGGAATAAAATGATTTTTGGAGAGGAAAAATGTGATTTTTTTGGCAGAATAAAGTGATTTCTAGTGGGGGAATAAAGTGATTTTTGGGGGGAATAAAGTGATTTTTGGGGGGAATAAAGTGATTTTTTAGAGGGGAATAAAGTGATTTTTTAGGCGGAATAAAGTGATTTTTTGGGCGGAAAAAAGGTGATTTTTTTAGTGGGGAATGAAGTGATTTTTGGAGAGGAATAAAGTGATTTTTTAGTGGGGAATAAAGTTAATTTTATTGGGAAATAAAGTGATTTTTTTGGGCGGAATAAAGTGATTTTTAGAAGGGAAAAAAGTGATTTTTGGGGGGAATAAAGTGATTTTTAGTGGGGAATAAAGTGATTTTTTGGGCGGAATAAAGTGATTTTTGGAGAGGAAAAATGTGATTTTTTAGGGGGTTTGGTGCGGAAAATCTGGCACAGAAAAAGTGAAATAAAGCGAATTTTTGTGATGGGATAACAGGGATAGAAAAGTGAAATAAAGCGAATTTTTAACAGAGAAAAAAAGTGAAATAAAGTGAATTTTTAACAGAGAGAAAATGGAGAGGATGGGGCGGAAAATCAGGGATAAAAAAGTGAAATAAAGCGAATTTTTGGTGATGGGAAACCGGAGAGAAAAAGTGAAATAAAGTGAATTTTTAACAGAGAAAAAAGGTGAAATAAAGTGAATTTTTAACAGAGAAAAAAGGTGAAATAAAGTGAATTTTTGGCGGTGATGGAGAGGAAAACCAGGGATAGAAAACGTGAAATAAAGTGAATTTTTAACAGGGAAAAAATGGGGAGGATGGGGCGGAAAATCAGGGATAAAAAAGTGAAATAAAGCGAATTTTTAACAGAGAGAAAAAGTGAAATAAAGTGAATTTTTAACAGAGAGAAAAAGTGAAATAAAGTGAATTTTTAACAGAGAGAAAATGGTGAGAATGGGGCGGAAAATCAGGCATAGAAAAAGTGAAATAAAGCGAATTTTTGGTGATGTTGATGGGGGACAGAAAAGTGAAATAAAGCGAATTTTTGGTTCCAACCCCAGAGCGCCGGGACGGAGGCGACAAATCCCAAACTTTTATTTTTCCTCTTTTTAAAAAAAAAACCTCCCCGATTTCCTTAAAAAAAAAAAATCCTCAATTTCCTTAAAAAACTCCGCGATTTACTTTAAGAACCCCCAATTTCCTTTAAAAAATCCGATTTATTAAAAAAAAAACCCAACAACAATTTTCCCCTTAAAAACCCCAATTTCCTTTAAAAAATCCCCAATTTCCTTTAAAAAATCCCCAATTTCCTTTAAAAAAAATCCCAATTTCTTTTCAAAAAATCCCCGATTTCCTTCTAAACAAATCTGATTTCCTTCCAAAAAAAATCCCAATTTCCTTAAGAAACCCCCGATTTATTTTTTAAAAAAGAAACAATTTTCCCCGTAAAAAAACCTTCAATTTCCTTTAACAAAACTCCCCAATTTCCTTTAAAAAATCCTCAATTTCCTTTAAAAAAACCCAACAATTTCCTTGAGAAACCCCCGATTTATTTTTTAAAAAAACCGCAATTTTCCCCTTAAAAAAACCCCAAATTCCTTTAACAAAACCCCGATTTCCTTAAAAAAAAACCCAATTTCCCTAAAAAAACCCAATTTCCTTAAGAACCCCCCGATCTATTAAAAAAAACAAAAAACCAACAATTTCCCCATTAAAAAAACCCCAAATTCCTTTAAAAAAATCCCAATTTTCTTTACAAAAACCCCGATTCCTTTACCAAACCCCCGATTTCCTTAAGAAACCCCCGATTTATTAAAAAAAAATATTTCCCCTTAAAAACCCCCAAATTTCCTTAAAAAAACCCGATTTTCTTTACCAAACCCCGATTTCCTTTACCAAACCCCCTGATTTATTTTAAAAAAACCCCAATTTTCCCCTTAAAAAACCCCAAATTCTTTAACAAAAATCCCAATTTCCTTTACCAAAACCCCGATTTTCCTTAAAAAACCCAATTTCCTTTACAAAAACCCCGATTTTCTTTACCAAACCCCCCTATTAATTTAAAAAAAAACCCAATTTTCCCCTTAAAAAAAACCCCAATTTCCTTTAAAAAAACCCCAAATTTCCTTTAAAAAACACCAATTTCCTTTACAAAAATCCCGAATTTCCTTTACAAAAATCCCGATTTCCTTTACAAAATCCCCAATTCCCTTAACAAAAACCCCGATTTCCTTTAAAAAAAACCCGATTTTCCGTAACAAAAACCCCAATTTCCTTTACAAAAACCCCGATTTTCTTTACCAAACCCCCTATTAATTTAAAGAAAAACCCCAATTTTTCCCCTTAAAAAAAACCCCAATTTCCTTTACCAAAACCCCGATTTTCCTTAAAAAAACCCCAATTTCCTTTACAAAAACCCCGATTTCCTTTACCAAACCCCCTATTAGTTTAAAGAAAAACCCCAATTTTTCCCCTTAAAAAAACCCCCAATTTCCTTTACCAAAACCCCGATTTTCCTAAAAAAACCCCGATTTTCCTTAACAAAAATCCCGATTTTCTTCACCAAACCCCCGATTTCCTTTACAAAAACCCCCCCCAAAAAAACCCATTTCCCCCCTAAAAAAAATAAATCTGAAAATTAAAAAAAAAACAATTTCCTTTACCAAACCCCCAATTTCCTTTACAAACCCCCAATTTCCTTTACCAAAACCCCCCCAAAAAAACCCATTTCCCCCCTTAAAAAAATAAATCTAAAAATTAAAAAAAAAACCAATTTCCTTTACCAAAACCCCAATTTCCTTTACCAAAACCCCCCCAAAAAAACCCATTTCCCCCTTAAAAAAAAAAAATTTAAAAATTAAAAAAAAAACAATTTCCTTTACCAAACCCCCAATTTCCTTTACAAACCCCCAATTTCCTTAACAAACCCCCAATTTCCTTTACCAAAAGCCCCCCAAAAAAACCCATTTCCCCCCTTAAAAAAAATAAATTTAAAAATTAAAAACCCCAATTTCCTTTACCAAAACCCCAATTTCCTTTACCAAACCCCAATTTCCTTTACCAAACCCCAATTTCCTTTACCAAACCCCCCCTTTCACCCCCCAAAAACCCCATTTCCCCCCTTAAACCAAAATCCAATATATATTTTATTTTTTTCATAATTCCCTACCGCTGCCCAGGTGAATTTTCCTCATCCAGGGGTAAACGGGCGCCGCTTTGGCCGCGGCCCCGCACGCGCCGATCGGGGCGATTTTGTCGCTCGGGTGTTGTGGCCGCCTTCCTCCCCCTCCTCCTCCTCCTCCTCCTCCTCCTCCTCCTCCTCCCCGGGGACTGTCCCCGAAGCCCTCGCGGAAAAGGGGGTTCGGGGGCTGCGGGTAAAAGGGGTTTCCGGGCTGGGGGATGAAGTCGCCGGGGGAAAATTCCTCCTCGCACGGCGGGAACTGGGGGTCGATGCAGGGCGGCGGCTCCGTCAAATACGAGCTCATGGCCATTAATTTGGCGAGTGGGAAATAATTTGTCTCGCCGTGGCGTTTTTCTGCTCCATAAAACCCTCCTCCTCCTCCTCTTCCTCCTCTTCTTCCTCCTCTTCTTCCTCCTCCTCCTCCTCCTGCGGAGCGTTCGGAAAGTTTTTCTTTTCTCCATGTGACGAGCGCGACCCAATCGCGCCTCGCCGCTCGGGCCCCGCGTAGGGAAACCCGAAAAAAAAGAGAAATTCACCCTAAAAAAAAAAAAATAAATTTTTTTTTAAAAAAAGTATATATATTAAAAGGGGGGAGGGGGATACGGGGGAGGGGAGAGGTGGGAGGGGGGGAATGAGGGGGAGGGAGGAGCTCGGGGCGCGGAGAAAGGAGAGAAAATTCCATAAAATTATCCCAAAATGTGATGGGGAACAGCGGGAGGGCAAAATGTAACCGAGGTCACGGAGAAAGGAGAGAAAATTCCATAAAATTATCCCAAATTTTGGTGGGGAACAGCGGGAGGGGGATTTGGGGTCAGGGGAGAGCTCAGGGCACGGATAAAAGAGAGAAAATTCCATAAAATTATCCCAAATGTGATGGGAACAGCGGGAGGGCAAAATGTAACTCAATTGTGGATAAAAAAGTGAAAATTCCATAAAATTATCCCAAATTTTGGTGGGGAACGGCGGGAGGGGGATTTGGGGTCGGGGGATTTGGGGTGGGGGGGATTGGGGGTCGGGGGATTTGGGGTCGGGGGGATTTGGGGTCGGGGGGATTTGGGGTCGGGGGGGATTTGGGGTCGGGGGGATTTGGGGTCGGGGGGATTTGGGGTCGGGGGGATTTGGGGTCGGGGGGGTTTGGGGTCGGGGGATTTGGGGTCGGGGGGATTTGGGGTCGGGGGGATTTGGGGTCGGGGGGATTTGGGGTCGGGGGATTTGGGGTCGGGGGTATTTGGGGTCGGGGGATTTGGGGTCGGGGGATTTGGGGTCGGGGGGATTTGGGGTCGGGGGGATTTGGGGTCGGGGGGATTTGGGGTCGGGGGGAATTTGGGGTCGGGGGGATTTGGGGTCAGGGGGATTTGGGGTCGGGGGGATTTGGGGTCGGGGGGATTTGGGGTCGGGGGGATTTGGGGTCGGGGGGGGTTTGGGGTCGGGGGATTTGGGGTCGGGGGATTTGGGGTCAGGGGATTTGGGGTCAGGGGATTTGGGGTCGGGGGGAATTTGGGGTCGGGGGGATTTGGGGTCGGGGGAATTTGGGGTCAGGGGATTTGGGGTCGGGGGGATTTGGGGTCGGGGGATTTGGGGTCGGGGGGATTTGGGGTCGGGGGGATTTGGGGTCGGGGATTTGGGGTCAGGGGATTTGGGGTCGGGGGGATTTGGGGTCGGGGGGATTTGGGGTCGGGGGGATTTGGGGTCGGGGGATTTGGGGTCGGGGGGATTTGGGGTCAGGGGATTTGGGGTCGGGGGGAATTTGGGGTCGGGGGGATTTGGGGTCGGGGGGATTTGGGGTCAGGGGGATTTGGGGTCGGGGGGATTTGGGGTCGGGGGGATTTGGGGTCGGGGGGATTTGGGGTCAGGGGGATTTGGGGTCAGGGGGGATTTGGGGTCGGGGGAATTTGGGGTCGGGGGAATTTGGGGTCGGGGGGGATTTGGGGTCGGGGGGGATTTGGGGTCGGGGGGATTTGGGGTCGGGGGGATTTGGGGCTGGGACACCACGGGGGACCCCTGTGGGCCCCTTTTGGGGAGGATTTGGGGGACTTTGGGGTGGTTTGGGGTGAGTTTGGGGTTATTTGGGGTTATTTGGGATGGATTTGGGGTGGGCTTGGCTGGTTTGGGGGTGGTTTGAGGTGGATTTGGGGTGGTTTGGGTGGTTTTGGGATGGATTTGGGGTGGATTTGGGATGGTTTGGGATGGTTCAGTGTGAGCTTTGCTGGGTTTGGGGTGAATTTAGGGTGGTTTGGGGTGGGTTTGGGGTTATTTGGGATGGACTTGGGGTGGATTTGGGATTATTTGGGATGGATTTGGGGTGGATTTGGGGTTATTTGGGATGGTTCGGGGTGGGCTTGGCTGGCTTTGAGGTGAATTTAGGGTGGTTTTGGGGTGAATTTAGGGTGTTTTGGGGTGAATTTAGGGTGGTTTTGGGGTGAGTTTCGCCGGTTTTGGGGTGGATTTGGGAGCTTTGGGATGGGTTTGGATGAGTTTGGGATGGTTTGGGGTGAGTTCGGCTGTTTTGGGGGTGACTGGGATAGTTTGGGGTGGATTTGGGGTGAGTTTGGTATTTTTGGGGTGACTTTGGGATGGTTTGGGGTGGATTTGGGTGGTTTTGGGATAGTTTGGGGTGGATTTGGGATGTTTTGGGGGCGACTTTGGGGTGACTTTGGGGTGAATTTTGGTGGTTTCGAGACGCTTTGGGACAGCTGGGCCGAGTTCGGGACGGTTTGGGGCGATTCGGGACGATTTAGGGTCGGGTTTGGGATATTTGGGGTGACTTTGGGATGGTTTGGGGTGACTTCGGGATGGTTTGGGGTGGATTTGGGGTGACTTTGGGGTGGATTTGGGGTGATTTTGGGGTGGATTTGGGGTGATTTTGGGGTGGTTTAGGATGATTTAGGGTCGGGTTTGGGATATTTGGGGTGATTTTGGGGTATTTTAGGGTAAATTTTGGAACATTTGGGGTGGTTTTGGGGTGAATTTTGGTGGTTTTGGGGTGATTTTGGGGTATTTTAGGGTGATTTTGGGGTGTCCCCATTCGGTTCCTGGTGAGTTTTGGGTCCATTCGGGGCTTCGGGTTTGGGAATTTTGGGGAATTTTGGGACATTTTGGGGCAATTTTTGGGGTTTTTTTGGGGGGAAACTTTGGGACATTTTGGGGCGGGTTCAGGTGGGTTTGGGATATTTTGGGGTATTTTGGGATATTTTGGGAATTTTGGGAATTTTGGGATATTTTGGGGAATTTTTGGTTTTTTTTTTTAGGAAACTTTGGGACTTTGGGGGCGGGTTCAG
The DNA here is from genome assembly GCA_037013685.1 of Acridotheres tristis. Classification (NCBI taxonomy): domain Eukaryota; kingdom Metazoa; phylum Chordata; class Aves; order Passeriformes; family Sturnidae; genus Acridotheres; species Acridotheres tristis. The sequence continues at coordinate 1,336,817 of CM072915.1, read as the reverse complement.
GCGGGTTTGGGATATTTTGGGAATTTTGGGAATTTGGGGAATTTTTTGGTTTTTTTTAATGAAACTTTGGGACATTTTGGGGCGGGTTTGGGATATTTTGGGAATTTTGGGAATTTTTGGGGAAATTTTGGGGGGTTTTTTTTGGAAACTTTGGGATATTTTGGTGAGGTTTGAGTGGGTTTGGGAATTTTGGGAATTTGGGAATTTTGGGAATTTTTTGGGAGTTTTTTTTGGGGGAAACTTTGGGGCACTTTGGGATATTTTGGGGCACTTTGGGATATTTTTGGGCACTTTGGGATATTTTGGGGCACTTTGGGATATTTTGGGGCACTTTGGGATATTTTTGGGGCACTTTTAGGACCCTCTGCCCCCAAAAATCCCCAAAACTCCCTCCTCAAATCACCCCAAAAAATCCCCAAATTTCCACCAAAACCCAATCGGGAAAAAAAAAAAAAAAATAAAATCTTAAAAAATAAAAAATCCCAAACCATTGGAACCGACGCGAATTTTAATTTTTAATTTTTTAAAATTATTTTTTAATTTTTTAATTATTATTATTATTAATTTTTAATTTTTTAAAAATTTAAGAATATTTTTTATTTTCCTTTTTCCATCCCCTCCCCCGAACCTCGGGGTTTCCCCTGCCGGGATTTTGGGTGAACAATTATCCCAAAAAATAAAATAAAATTGAAAAAATAAATATAAAATAAAATAAAATAAAATAAAATAAAAAATAAAATAAAATAAAATAAAAATAAAAGAAAATAAAATAAAAATAAAATAAAATAAAAATTAAATTAAATTAAATTAAAATTAAAATAAAATAAAAATAAAATAAAATAAAATAAAATAAAAATTAAAATAAAATAAAATAAAATAAAATTTAAAAAATAAAATAAAATAGAATAAAATAAAATAAAATAAAAATAAAAAATTAAAATTAAAATAAAAAGTAAAATAAAAATTAAAATAAAATAAAATAAAAATTAAAATAAAATAAAGTAAAATAAAAATTAAAATAAAATAAAATAAAAATTAAAATAAAATAAAGTAAAATAAAAATTAAAATAAAATAAAATAAAAATTAAAATAAAATAAAGTAAAATAAAAATTAAAATAAAATAAAATAAAATAAAATAAAAATTAAAATAAAATAAAATAAAAATTAAAATAAAATAAAGTAAAATAAAAATTAAAATAAAATAAAATAAAAATTAAAATAAAATAAAATAAAATAAAATAAAAATTAAAATAAAATAAAATAAAAATAAAAATAAAGTAAAGTAAAATAAAAATTAAAATAAAATAAAGTAAAATAAAAATTAAAAGAAAAATTAAAATAAAATACAATAAAATCCAATAAAATAAAAATGGAATTGAATTAAAATAAAACGAAGGGAACTTTTGGCGGCGCTTTTGCGGCGCCGCAAAAAATCCCGAAACGCCCCCGGGGGCTGCTCTGCGCGGCCCCTCCGCGGGGCTTTCCAAATAAAAATAAAATTACATTCAAATAAGATTTTTATTCCTTTTTTTCCCCACGGTTTGGGGGTTTCAACGCAAAAAAAAAAAAAAAATGAAATTATAATTATTTTTTTTTAAATTTTTATTTTTTAATTTTTATTTTCCCCCCTTTTTTTTTGTGTTTTTTTTTTTATTTGGAATGTTTAATTATTATTAACGAGGTGGGATCAGGGGGATTAATTAGGGAGAGGCGGCAATTAAGAAAATAAAAATAAATTATATTTTAAAAAAAAAGGGAAAAGGGAATTTCCCCAAGTTCCGGGGGCGACCCCGGAATTCCCGCAGGGAAAAAATTGGGATTTTTTTATCCCTGAATTTGGGATTTTTTATCCCTGAAATTGGGATTTTTTACCCTGAATTTGGGGGTTTTACCCCGAATTTGGTTTTTTTTTCTTGCTGAATTTGGGATTTTTTTACCCTGAATTTGTTTTCTTTAAATTCTGATTTTAGGGGTTTTTTTTCTCTTGAATGTGAGTTCTTTTAATCCTGATTTTGGGATTTTTTTACTCTGAATTTGGGTTATTTTTACCCTAAATTTGAGATTTTTTTACCCTAAATTTAGGGATTTTTCTTCTGAATTTGGGGATTTTTTAATCCGAAATTTGGGGGTTTTTATCCTGAATTTGGGGGATTTTTTATCCTGAATTTGGGGTTTTTTTACCCTGAATTTGGGGGATTTTTACCCTGAATTTGGGATTTTTTCCTCCTCAATTTTTAAAATTTTTTTTATCGTGATTTTGGGGTTTTTTATTCTGATTTTTTTTTTTTTTAATCCTGATTTTGGGGTTTTTTTCCCTGAATTTGAGGGTTTTTTCTCCTGAATTTGGGGATTTTTTTACCCCGAATTTGGGAAATTTTTTTGCCCTGGATTTTTTGTTTGTTTTTTTTTTTTCCCTGAATTTATTTTTTTTTTCCCTGAATTTGGAGTTTTTTTCTCCTGAATTTGGTTTTTTTTTTACCCTAATTTTGGGGTTTTATTACCCTAAATTTGGGGGTTTTTACCCCGAATTTGGGATTTTTTTTTCCCCTGAATTTGGGGATTTTTTTATCCTGATTTTGGGGTTTTTTTCCCCCTAAATTTGGGGCTTTTTTTTACCCTGGATTTGGATTTTCCCAAAATCCAGGAAAAAAAAATCAGCAAAAATCAGGAAAAAAGAGACTCAAAAAATCAGAAAACAACCCCCCAAAAAATCAGAATAAAAAAACCAAAAAATCGGGAAAAACACCCCAAAAAATTAGGAAAAAAAACCCCAAAAATCAGAATAAACAGCCCCAAAAAATCAGAATAAAAACCCAAAAAAAATCAGAATAAAACCCCAAAAAATCAGGAAAAAAACCCCAAAAAATCAGAATAAAAACCCCCAAAAATCAGAAAAAAAAACACCCAAAAAATCAGAATAAAAGCCCCAAAAAATCAGAATAAAAGCCCCAAAAAATCAGAATAAAAGCCCCCAAAAATCAGAAAAAAAAACCCAAAAATCAGAATAAACCCCCCCAAAAAATCAGAATAAAAACCCAAAAAAAATCAGAATAAAAACCCCCAAAAAATCAGGAAAAAAACCCCAAAAAATCAGAATAAAAGCCCCCAAAAATCAGAAAAAAAAACCCCAAAAAATCAGAATAAAACCCCCCAAAAATCAGGAAAAAACCCCCAAAAATCAGAATAAAAGCCCCAAAAAATCAGAAAAAAAACCCCCAAAAATCAGAATAAAAGCCCCAAAAAAATCAGGAAAAAAAACCCCAAAATCAGGAAAAAACCCCCACAAAAAATAATTTAAAAAAAAGTAAGAAAACCCCAAATTTGCCCCAAAAAATCCAATTTTTTTTTTGTGCTTGATCCCCCGGGGTGTCCGGAGGGGATTTTTGAGAACAAAAGCGACTTTTTATTTTATTTTATTTTATTTTATTTTATTTTATTTTATTTTATTTTATTTTATTTTATTTTATTTTATTTTATTTTATTTTATTTTATTTTATTTTATTTTTATTTTATTTTATTTTATTTTTATTTTATTTTATTTTTATTTTATTTTATTTTATTTTATTTTATTTTATTTTTATTTTATTTTATTTTATTTTATTTTATTTATTTTATTTTATTTTATTTTATTTTATTTTAATTTTATTTTATTTTTCTTTGTCTGCTCCGCTTCATTTCCATCGTGACCGCGCCGTGACCCCGCGAGAGAAAAAAAAAAAATAAATAAATTAAAATAAATTTAAATAAATAAACTTCCAAACTCCCGGGAGGTCCCGATTTCCACGGGAATTAAAGAAAAAAAAAACCGGAAAAAATCCAAAATAAAACAAAAAAAAAATTTTAAAATTTCCTCCCTCGATTTCCAGAGATTATCCCGCAAACAATCGGCGATAAATTGAATTTTTATTTTGTTTTTTTAACCCCTCGGGGTCATGAATTGATTTATTTTCCCCTTTTTTAGGTTTTTTTCTCATTTTTCCTTTTTTTTCCTCCTTTTTTCCACATTTTCCCCCTTTTTTGTCTCTTTTCTCCCATTTTTTAATTTCCCCCTTTTTAAATAAATTCCTTCCTTTTTTAAAAAAAATTTTTTTCCTTTTTTAATTTTTCCCCCCTTTTAAAATTTTTTTTCCTTTTAAAATTTTTTTCCCTTTTTAAATTTTTTTCCCTTTTTAATTTTTTTCCCCCTTTTTAATTTTTTTCCCTTTTTAAATTTTTTTCCACTTTTAAATTTTTTCCCCCTTTTTAATTTTTTCCCCCTTTTTAATTTTTTCCCTTTTTAATTTTTTTTCCACTTTTTAATTTTTTTTCCCTTTTTAATTTTTTTCCCTTTTTAAATTTTTTTCCACTTTTAAATTTTTTCCCCCTTTTTAATTTTTTTCCCCTTTTTAATTTTTTCCCTTTTTAATTTTTTTCCCCTTTTTCCTCTTCCAAAAATCCCCGAAAATAACAATTTAAAAATTCGCTTTAAAACCCCCAAAAAATCGCGGAAAACACCAGAAATAATTTTTTGAAATGCTGAAAATCGCATAAAATGACAAAAAAAAAATCATTGAAAACCATAAAAATAACGAAAAAAAAAAATTAAAAAGTTTAATAATTAAAAATTATTAAAACTGCGTTAAAAAAATTCTAAAATGCCGTGAATGGGCTTAAAAATATCATTTAAAAAATCACCAAAAAATGTAAAAATGAAAATAAAAAATAAAAAAAAATCCATTAGAACAACAGGAAAAAAAAAGGTTTAAAAATAATCGCGAAAGTAAAAATTAAAAATCACGAAAAACGCCTAAAAATAAATGATAAAAACGAGATAAAAACGCCCAAAAAGTCGCTAAAAAAAAAATTTAAAAAAATAACAAAAAATCAGGAAAATTCTCCCTAAAAATAAAAATTAAAAAGCGCTGAAAACGGACTAAAAAAAACACTAAAAAAAAAAATTATAAATAATTAAAATACCCTAAAAAAAATATTTAAAATCCGCTAAAAATCACTAAAAAAGGGCAGAAAAAATCACGGAAAAACACCTAAAAAACCCAAATAAAATTCGCTTTAAAATAATTTAAAAACCGCTAAAAATTTACAAAAAAATAAATCTAAAAATCACTTTAAAATAACAAAAAAACCGCAGTAAAAACCCAATAAAAATCGCCAAAAAATCTCGATTAAAATCACTTTAAAACCGCTAAAAAATCACAAAATTTAACCAAAAATCCGCTAAAAAACACCTCAAAATGAGCAAAAATCAACCGCTAAAAACTCCATAAAATTCGCTTTAAAACCAGTAAAAATCACTGAAAAAAATGAATAAAAACCATTTAAAAGTCCCCCCAAAACCACTAAAAACCACCTAAAACTAAAATTTAAAAAAGTTTAAAAACCCAATAAAAATCGCCTTAAAACCACTAAAAAAAAACCCACAAAAACCGGAATAAAATTCGCTTTAAAACCGCTAAAAAAACAAAAAAAAACCAAGAAAAATTCACTTTAAAACCAATAAAAAACCGCTAAAAAATCACCAAAAAAAACCCTAAAAAACCCTAAAAATAATCGAGAAAATCCCACAAAAAACGGAATAAAATTCGCTTTAAAACCGCTAAAAAAACAAACAAAAAAACCGCTAAAAATTCTCTTTAAAACCATTAAAAACCGCATGAAAATAATTTTAAAAACCGCTAAAAAATCCAATAAAAATCGCTTTAAAGCCGCTAAAAAATAACAAAAAAACCCCAATTAAAAAATACTAAAAAATCGCCAAAAACCGACAAAAATCCCAATAAAATAACCGGAAAAAAATCCACAAAAAACCCAATAAAAATCGCTTTAAAATCGCTAAAAAAAGCCAAAAAAATCCCCTAAAAATTCGCTTTAAACGCACAAAAAAACCCGAAAAATTCACTTTAAAATAACCGAGAAAGCTCCACTAAAAACCCAATAAAATTCACTTTAAAAACCCCTAAAAAACCACAAAAAAATCCCATTAAAACCCCAAAAAATTCGCTTTAAAACCATTAAAAAATCACAAAAAAACCCCAAAAAATCACTTTAAAACCCTTTAAAAAATCACAAATAAAACCAATAAAACCCCCTAAGAATTCCCTTTAAAACCCACAAAAAGCCACGAAAAAACCCCAAAAATTCCCTTTAAAACCACCAAAAAAACCCCAATAAAAAAACCCTAAAAATTCACTTAAAAACCATTTAAAAATCACAAAAAACCAAAAAAATTCCCTTTAAAGCCATTCAAAAAATCACCAATTAAACCAATAAAAACCCCTAAAAATTCACTTTAAAACCATTTTAAAAATCACAAAAAAACCCCTAAAAATTCCTTTTAAAACCCCTAAAAAACCCCAAAAATTCCCGTTAAAACCACAAAAAAATCACAAAAAAACCCCCCAAAATTCCCTTTAAAACCCCTAAAAAACCCCTAAAAAATCCCTTTAAAAGCACTAAAAACCCACAAAAAATCCCAATAAAAAACCCTAAAAATTCCCTTTAAAACCACAAAAAAATCACAAAAAAAACCCCTAAAAATTCCCTTTAAAACCACAAAAAAACCCACAAAAAACCCCAATAAAAACCCCTCAAAATTCCCTTTAAAACCAAAAAAAAAATCACAAAAAAACCCCCAAAATTCCCTTTAAAACCCCTAAAAAACCACAAAAAATCTCATTGAAACCCCTAAAAATTCCGTTTAAAACCACAAAAAAATCACAAAAAACCTCCCAAAAATTCCCTTTAAAACCACCAAAAAAATCACAAAAAAACCCCTAAAAATTCCCTTTAAAACCACAAAAAACCCACAAAAAATCTCATTAAAACCCCCAAAAATTCCGTTTAAAACCACAAAAAAATCACAAAAAACCCCCAAAAATTCCCTTTAAAACCACCAAAAAAACCACAAAAAAAACCCAAAAATTCCCTTTAAAACCACCAAAAAAAATCACAAAAAACCTCCCAAAAATTCCCTTTAAAACCACCAAAAAAATCACAAAAAAACCCCAAAAATTCCCTTTAAAACCCCTAAAAAACCACAAAAAAATCTCATTAAAACCCCTAAAAATTCCCTTTAAAACCACAAAAAAATCACAAAAAACCCCCAAAAATTCCCTTTAAAACCCCTAAAAAACCCCAAAAATTCCCTTTTAAACCCCCAAATTCCCTTTATTCTCTCCCTCCCTCCCGACCTTTTCCAACCAAAAAATTCCCAAAATTCCCTCGGGCCCCCCCCCCCCCCACCCCCTCCCCTCCCCCACCCCCGGAATTTTCATTTTTTTTTGTTTTTATTTTAAATTTTTTGTTTTTTTTTTTCTTTCCCCGCGGGGTCGGAATTTCAAAGCGCTGACCCTCCCTTCACCCCGCGCTTTATTGATGCCAAAAAAAACACAAAAAAACCCCAAAAAATCAAAATAAAACCCCCAAAAAACCCCAAAAAATTAAATTAAATCCCCCCCAGTAAATCCAACCCGCGGCCGGAATTAATTCCCATTTTTTCCTTATTTTTTCCTTATTTTTTCCTTATTTTTTCCCCTTTTTTTGGTTTTTTTTTGGGTGGAAAACGCGGAATAAATTGAATTTCCAGCGCGCTTTGCGCTGGGTTTTGTTGTAAAGGTCAAACCCGGGGCGGGCTTTGAATTCTTGATTTATTGGATTTATTTGATTTATTGGATTTATTTGATTTATTTGGGTTTTTTTTTTTGGTTTTAATTATTCCCTGTCACCATCCTTTTTTTTTTTGTTTTTAATTTATTTTTTTTCACCTTCTCCCTTCCCCCCCCTTCTTCCCTGCCTTAGAAAATAAAATAAAATAAAAATAAAATAAAATAAAATAAAATAAAATAAAATAAAATAAAATAAAATAAAATAAATAAAATAAAATAAAATCTTATTTCCCCCCTTTTTATTTTCGCTTTTTCTCCTTTTTATTTCGCTTTTTTTCCTCCTCTTTATTTCTATTTTTTCTCTCCTTTAATTTCACTTTTCCCCTTTTTATTTCGATTTTTTTCCCCTTTTTATTTTGTTTTTTTTCCCTTTTTATTTTGGTTTTTCCCTTTTTATTTTGTTTTTTCCCCCTTTTTATTTCGATTTTTTCCCTTTTTATTTTGTTTTTTTTAAAAAATCCTTTGAAAAACCCTAAAAAATCCCTTTAAAAATTCCTTTAAAAACCCAAAAAATCCCTTTAAAACCACAAAAAATCACTTTTAAAACCCTTTTAAAAAACCCTTTAAAACCCAAAAAAATCCCATTTAAAATCCTTTTAAAAACCCTAAAAAATCCCTTTAAAAAACTATAAAAGTCCCTTTTCAAATCCTTTAAAACCCCTAAAAATCCCTTTTAAATCCCTTTTAAAAAACCTTTAAGAAGCCATAAAAATTCCTTTTAAAATCCTTTACAATCCAAAAAAATCCTTTTTAAAAACCCTTTAAAATCCCTAAAAAATCCCTTTAAAACCACAAAAAATTCCTTAAAAAACCCTTTAAAAATCCCTTTAAAAAACTATAAAAATCCCTTTTCAAATCCTTTAAAACCCCTAAAAATCCCTTTTAAATCCCTTTTAAAAAACCTTTAAAAAACCATAAAAATTCCTTTTAAAATCCTTAAAAATCCCTTTTAAAACCCCTTTAAAAAACCCTAAAAATTCCTTTTAAATCCCTTTTAAAAATCCTAAAAATCCCTTTAAAAACCCTTTTTAAAAAGCCCTAAAAATTCCTTTTAAAACCCCTAAAAATCCCATTAAAATACCTTGAAAAAATCCTAAAAATCCCTTTAAAAAACCCTTAAAAATCCCATTAAAATACCTCTTAAATCCCTTTAAAAACCCCTAAAAATTCCTTTTAAAATCCTTTAAAACCCCCTAAAAATCCCTTTAAAAATCCCTTTAAAAAAACCTTTAAAATCCTTTTAAAAACCCTAAAAATCCCTTTAAAAATCCCTTTTAAAATCCTCAAAAATCCCCTTTAAAAACCCTAAAAATCCCCTAAAAATCCATTTACAAACCCTTTAAAAATCCCTTTAAAAACCTTTAAAAAAACCCCTAAAAATTCCTTTTAAAATCATTTTAAAACCCCTAAAAATCCCTTTTAAAACCCCTAAAAACCCCTTTAAAAACCCTTTTAAAAAACCCCAAAATCCCATTTTTAAACCCTTTAAAACTCAAATAAAACCCCCAAAAATCCCATTTTTAAATCCTTTAAAAATCCCAAAAAGAACCAAAAATCCCATTTTAACCCCTTTAAAAATCCTTTAAAACCCCCCCAAAATATCAATTTTAACCCCTTTAAAAACCCTAAAAAAACCCTAAAAATCCCATTTTTAAATCCTTAAAAACCCCCAAAAATCTCATTTTTAACCCCTTTAAAAACCTCAAAAACCCCATTTTCAAACCCTTTTAAAACCTTTAAAAAACCCCCAAAAAATCCCATTTTTAAATCCTTTAAAAACCAAAAAAAATCCCATTTTTAAACCCTTAAAAAAACCCAAAAATCTCCTTTTTAAACACTTTAAAAACCTTAACCCCCCCAAAATCCCATTTTAACCCCATTTAAAACCCTAAAAAAACTCCCAAAAATCTCATTTTTAACCCCTTTAAAACCCTAAAAAACAAAAAAAATTCCAATTTTTAAATCCTTTAAATCCCCAAAAAAACCCCCAAAAAATCTCATTTTTAACCCCTTTAAAAACCCTAAAAAACCCCCAAAAATCCCATTTTTAACCCCATTTAAAACCCTAAAAAAACCCCAAAAATCTCATTTTTAACCCCTTTAAAAACCCTAAAAAATCCCCAAAAATCCCATTTTTCACCCCTTTAAAAACCCTAAAAAACCCCAAAATTCTCATTTTTAACCCCTTAAAAAAACCCCCAAAATCCCATTTTTCCCCCCTTTTTAACCCCTCCACCCCAAACCGTGGCAGGAATTAATTAATTAGCCATTAATAATAATTAAATTAATTAATAACCTCGTTAGGGTTGAAAAAAAAATTCCAAGATTTAAGAGAAAATCCCTCCGAGCCCTTTTTAGTGATAATTTATCTTTTATTTCTGTTTTTAAAGATTTATTTTTATTATTATTCTTATTTATTTTTAAATTTATTTTTCCCCGCTCGGTTTAATCTCCGCAGCCGCAAGAATAAATTAAAAATAAAAGGAAAATAAATAAAAATAAAAATATCCCGTAGGGGCTGAATCCATAAAAATAAAATAAAATAAAAAATAAAAATAAATCAAAATCTTTTTAATCATTAAATAAATAAATAAAAAAATTTCATTTCCGGCTTTTCTGACCTCGGGGAATTTTCCAGCGCGGGAAAAAAAAAAAAAAAGGAAAATAAATGAGATTTTAATCGGATTTTAATCGGATTTTTATTAATTTTAAATGGATTTTTTGGGGGGATTTTGGGGGTTTTTTGGGATTTTGGGGATTTTGGGGTTTTGGGGTTTTTTTGGGGGGGGAAATGGGATTTTTAAATTTTTTTTTTTCGGGTTTTTGGAGGATTTTTTTGGGGATGTTTGGATTCCGGAGGAGACAAAAAATGGGGAAAAAATGGGAAAAAAATGGGAAAAAATGGGGAAAAAAGGGGAAAAATGGGGAAAAATGGGAAAAAACCGGGAAAAAATGGCGAAAAAAAGGGAAAATAATGGGGGGAAAATGGGAAAAAAATGGGGAAAAAATGGGAAAAAATGGGGGAAAAATGGGAAAAATAATGGGGAAAAAATGGGGAAAAATGGCGAAAAAAAGGGAAAAAAATGGGGAAAAATGGGAAAAAACCGGGAAAAAATGGCGAGAAAAAGGGACAATAATGGGGGAAAAATGGGGAAAAAATGGGAAAAAAAATGGGAAAAAAATGGGGAAAAATGGGAAAAAATGGGGGAAAAATGGGAAAAAAATGGGGAAAAATGGAGAAAAAAAGGGAAAAAAATGGGGAAAAATGGGAAAAAACCGGGAAAAAATGGCGAGAAAAAGGGACAATAATGGGGGAAAAATGGGGAAAAAATGGGAAAAAAAATGGGAAAAAAATGGGGAAAAATGGGAAAAATAATGGGGAAAAATGGGGGGGAAAATGGGAAAAATGGGAAAGATAATGAGGAGGAGGAAGAGGAGGAAAAAATGGGAAAAAGGAGAAGGAAAATGCGGGAAAAAATCCGAATTTATCCATTAAAAAATCCGAATTTATCCAATGGAAAATCCGAATTTGTCCATAAAAATCCGAATTTATCCATAAAAATCTGAATTTATCCATAAAAATCCGAATTTATCCAATGGAAAATCCGAATTTATCCATTAAAAAATCCGAATTTATCCATAAAAATCCGAATTTATCCATAAAAATCCGAATTTATCCATAAAAATCCGAATTTATCCATCAAAAATCCGAATTTATCCATAAAATATTCCGAATTTATCAATGGAAAATCCGAATTTATCCATAAAAATCGGAGTTTATCCATTAAAAAATCGGAGTTTATCCATTAAAAAATCCGAATTTATCCAATGGAAAATCCCACAGGGACCCCCCAGAAACCTCCAGGGACCCCAAAAATCCGCTCAGGGATCCCAAAAATTGCCCAGGGAAACCCCAAAAAAACGCACGGAGACCCCAAAACCCCAAAAACCCCCCAAAATCTCACAGGGACCCCAAAAATCCACTCGGAGACCCCAAAAAAACGCACGGAGACCCCAAAAAACTCCCAGGGACCCCCCAGGACAGACAGGGACCCCAAAACTCACAGGGACCCCCCAAAAAACCCCACAGGGACCCCAAAAACACAGAGAGACCCCAAAACTCACAGGGACCCCCCAGGATCCCCCAAAAACCCCACAGGGACCCCCCAAAAAACCCCCCAGGGACCCCCCAGGACAGACAGGGACCCCCAAAATTCACAGGGACCCCCCAAAAAAACCCCCCAGGGACCCCCCAGGATCCCCCAAAACCTCAGAGACCCCCCCAAAAAAAACCCAAAAACCCCCAAAATTCACAGAGACCCCAAAATTCACAGAGACCCCCCCAAAAAAACCCCAAAAACTCACAGGGACCCCAAAAAACCCCAAAGGACCCCAAAAGTCCCCGATTTTTCCCCCTTTTTTCCCCTTTTTTTCCTTTTTTTTCCCTTTTCATTTTTCCTTTTTTTTCTTTTTTTCCCCTTTTTTCCTTTTTTTCCTTTTTTCCCCCTTTTATTTTCTTTTTTTTCCCCTTTTCCTTTTTTTTCCCTTTTCCCCCCCTTATTTTTTTCCCTTTTTTCTTCCTTATTTTTGCCCTTTTTTTCCTTTTTTTCCTTTTTTATTCCTTTTCATTTTTCCTTTTTTATTCTTTTTTTCCCCTTTTTTCCTTTTTTTCCCTTTTTCCCCTTTTTTTCCTTTTTTCCCCCTTTTATTTTCTTTTTTTTCCCCTTTTCCTTTTTTTTCCCTTTTTTCCCCCCCTTATTTTTTTCCCTTTTTTCTTCCTTATTTTTCCCCCTTTTTTCGCCCTTTTTTTCCTTTTTTATTCCTTTTCATTTTTCCTTTTTTATCTTTTTTTCCCCTTTTTTCCCTTTTTTCCCTTTTTTTCCCTTTTTCCCCCTTTTATTTTCTTTTTTTTCCCTTTTCCTTTTTTTTCCCCTTTTTTCCCTTTTTTCCCTTTTTTTCCTTTTTTCCCCTTTTTTCCTTTTTTTCCCTTTTTTTCCTTTTTTCCCTTTTTTTCCTTTTTTTCCTTTTTTTCCTTTTTCCCCCTTTTATTTTCTTTTTTTTTCCCTTTTCCTTTTTTTCCCCTTTTTCCCCTTTTTTCCCCCCCTTATTTTTTTCCCTTTTTTCTTCATTTTTTCCCTTTTTTCCCCTTTTTTCCCCCATTTTTCTCCTTATTTTTCTCCCTTTTCTTTTCCTTTTCTCCCCTTTTTTCTCCCCCTTTTTTTTTTCTCCTTTTTTTCCCCTTTTTTCCCCATTTCCCAAGTGGAGAAAAAAAAAAAAAAGGGAAAAAACGGGAAAAGAAGGGAGGAAAGATAAAAAAGATGAAAAAAAGGGGAAAAAAAGGGGAAAAAAAAAGATGGAAAATAAGAGAAAATAGGGGGGAAAAATGGGGGAAAAAGGGGAAAAAAGGGAAATAAAAAGGGAAAAAAAGGGGGGGAAATGGTTAAAAAAAGGGGAAAAAAGGGGAAAAAAAGGGGGAAAATGGTTAAAAAAAGGGGAAAAAAAAAGGGAAAAAAGGGGAAAAAAGGAAAAAAGGGGAAAAAAGGGGGAAAAAAGGGGGGGAAAAGGGGGGAAAAAAGGGGGAAAAAGGAAAAAAAGGGCAAAAAAAGGGAGGAAAATGGTAAAAAAAAGGGGGAAAAAAAGATGAAAAAAAGGGGAAAAAAAAGATGGAAAATAAGAGAAAATAGGGGGGAAAAATGGGGAAAAAAGGGAAAAAAAGGGGAAAAAAAAGGGGGGAAAATGGTAAAAAAAAGGGGAAAAAAAGGGCCAAAAAAAGGGGGAAAAACGGGGTAAAAAAAGGGTAAAAAAAAGGGGAAACAAAGGGGAAAAAGGGGAAAAAAGGGAAAAAAAGGGGGAAAAAGGATAAAAAAAGGGAAAAAAAGGGGAAAAAAGGGGAAAAAAAGGAAAAAAATGGCAGAAAAAAAAGGGAGAAAAAAGGGGGAAAAAAGGGGAAAAAAGGGAAAAAAGGGCAAAAAAAAGGGGGAAAAAGGGGAAAAAAAGGGTAAAAAAAAGGGGAAAAAAAGGGAAAAAAACGGGGAAAAAGGGAAAAAAGGGAAAAAAAGGAAAAAAGGGAAAAAAGGGAGTAAAACTCACGGGACGGCCGCGGGAGCGCCGCTCTCGCTCGGAGCCGGCGCGGCCCCAAAGGGGCGGAAAAATCGGAATTTCCGGGAGGATTGCTCGGGATTTTCTGCGCGAATTTATGCGGGAATTGGAGGATTTATGGGGGATTTTATTGGGGTTTTATTGGGGTTTTATTGGGGTTTTATTGGGGTTTTATTGGGGTTTTATTGGGGTTTTATTGGGGTTTTATTGGGGTTTTATTGGGGATTTATTGAGGATTTATTTGGATTTTATTGAGATTTTATTTGGATTTTATGGAGGTTTTATTGGGGGTTTATTTGGATTTTATTGGCATTTTATAGAGGTTTTATTGGGGTTTTATTAGGGGTTTATTGAGGTTTTATTGCGTTTTTATCAGGGGTTTATTGAGGTTTTATTGGGGGTTTTATTGGGGTTTTATGGGATTTTTTATGGGATTTTTTTCTGGTTTTTTATGGGTTTTTTAATGGGATTTTTTCCGGTTTTTTATGGGGTTTTTTAATGGGATTTTAAATTATTTTTACGGGTTTTTTACGGGGTGTTTTTATGGGTTTTTAATGATTTTTTAAGGTTTTTAATGGGATTTTTATGGGATTTTTATGGGATTTTTTCCGGTTTTTACTGGTTTTTTTAAATGGGATTTTTAATGTTTTTTTAATGGGTTTTTTTTCTGTTTTTTTTTTTTTTTACCTTATTTTACCTTTTTTAAAGGTTTTTTACGGGATTTTGATGGGATTTTGATGGGATTTTTTTCTGTTTTCTTCTGGTTTTTTTAATGGGATTTTTAATGGTTTTTTATTTTTTTTGTTTTCTGGGTTTTTTTTTCTGTTTTTTTTGGTTTTTAACGATTTTAATGTTCTTTTAAATGTTTTTTATGGGATTTTAATGGGATTTTTAATGGGATTTTAATGGGATTTTTTCTGGTTTTTTCTGTTTTTTTTAATAGGATTTTTACTGTTTTTTTTATGTTTTATTTCTAGTTTTTTTTCTGTTTTTTATGGGTTTTAATGGGATTTTTTCTGTTTTTAATGGTTTTTTAAATGGGATTTTTTCTGTTTTTTTAATGTTTTTTTCTGGGTTTTTTACGGTTTTTTTTAGTTTTTCAATGGTTTTTTAATGGGATTTTTTTATGTTTTATTAATGTTTTTTTCTGGGTTTTTTCTGTTTTTTTAACGTTTTTTTAAATGGGATTTTAATGGGATTTTTAATGGGATTTTTAATGGGATTTTTTGTTTTTTTAAATGGGATTTTTAATGTTTTTTTTTAATTTTTTTTTCTGTTTTTTTTTCTGGTTTTTTAAACGTTTTTTAAAATGTTTTTTATGGGATTTTAATGGGATTTTTAATGGGATTTTTTCTGTTTTTTCTTTGTTTTTTTAATGGGATATTTTATGGTTTTTAAATTTTTTTTTTTTTTCTGTTTTTTTAACGTTTTTTAAAATGTTTTTAATGGGATTTTAATGGGATTTTTAATGGGATTTTTTGTTTTTTTAAATGGGATTTTTAATGTTTTCTAAATTTTTTTTTTCTGTTTTTTTTACGTTTTTAAAATGTTTTTTAATGGGATTTTTAATGGGATTTTTTCTGTTTTTTCTTTGTTTTTTTAATGGGATATTTTATGGTTTTTAATTTTTTTCTTTTTTTCCCTGTTTTTTTAAGGTTTTTTTAAATGTTTTTTATGGGATTTTAATGGGATTTTTAATGGGATTTTTTTTTGTTTTTTAAATGGGATTTTTAATGTTTTTAAAATTTTTTTTCTGTTTTTTTCTGGTTTTTTTAACGTTTTTTAAATGTTTTTAATGGGATTTTAATGGGATTTTTAATGGGATTTTTTCTGTTTTTTTCCGTTTTTTTTAATAGGATTTTAAATGTTTTTTAAATGTTTTTTCTGGTTTTTTTTTCTGTTTTTTTTCCTTTTTTTAAACTTTTTTTTTAGTTTTTTAAGGTGATTTTAACGGGATTTTTTATGGCCCCGAACCCTCCCCCCCCCGCTGGCCCCACGTGCTCGCCCGGGGCCACTCAGAGCCCTCGGCTCCAATAAAAACCCCAAAAAAAACCCAAAAAACCCCAAAAAAACCCCAAAAAAACCCCAAAAATTAAAAAAATTCCCAAACTCCACCAAAAATCCCGAATTCCTCCAAAAACCCCCAAACTCCGCCAAAAATCCCCGTTTTTTTCATCAAAAAAACCAATTTATTTCGGTTTTTTTAATGAAATATTTTAATTTTTTTCCCCATTTTTCGCCTTTTTTTTCGAGCTGGAGTTCAAAGGAGAGGAAGAAAAATTGGGAAAAAAAGCGGAAAAATGAAGATTTTGGGGTTTTTTGATTTTTTTTTGAAGTTTCGGAGGTGAGTGAGCTCCTGGTTTATTTTTTATTTTTGGGGTGGGATGGAGGAAAAAAGGGAAAAAAAATTTATTAATTAAAAAAATTCATTTAAATGGGGGGGAAACGGGAAATTTGGATTTTTGGGGTGAAAAAGGCAAAATTTGGGGTTTAAAACGAAAGTTTTGGGGGGGGAAATTAAATTTTTGGGGTTTAAAGCGAATTTTTTTTAGTGGAAAATTGGGAAATTTGGGTTAAAAGTGAATTTTTTGGGGGGAAAAATTAAATTTTTGGGGTTTAAAATAACTTTTTTAGTGGAAAACGGGAAATTTGGGTTAAAAGTGAATTTTCGGGGGGTTGAAAAGTGAAAATTTGAGGATTAAAAGTGAATTTTTGGGGTGAAAAAACCAAAATTTGGGGTTTAAAGTGATTTTTTTTTGGTGGAAAATGGGAAATTTGGGGTTGAAATGAAATTTTTGGGGGGGAAAAATTAAAATTTTGGGGTTTAAAATGAATATTTTTTGTGGAAAATGGGAAAATTGGGTTTAAAGTGAATTTTTGGGGGTTGAAAAGTGAAAATTTTAGGATTTAAAGTCAATTTTTGGGGTGAAAAAACCAAAATTTGGGGTTTAAAGTGATTTTTTTTTAGTGGAAAATGGGAAATTTGGGGTTGAAATGAAATTTTTTGGGGGAAAAATTAAAACTTTAGGATTTAAAGTGAATTTTTTTAGTAGAAAATGGGAAAATTTGAGTTAAAAATGAATTTTTGGGGTTGAAAAATGAAAATTTCGGGGTTTAAAGTGAATTTTTTTGGGAAAGGTTGGGAAAGTTTGGGGATGGGGTTTAAAGTGAATTTTTGGGGTGAAAAATTGAAAATTTTGGGATTTAAAGTTCGGATTTTGGGGGAAAAAATGAGATAAAAGAAAATTTTTGGAGGAAAATGAAATAAAATTAATTTTGGGGGAGGAAAAATGAAATAAAAGGAATTCTTTTAGAGGGGAAAAAATGAAATTAAAAGGAATTTTTTGAGAGGAGGAAAAATGAAATAAAAGGGATTTTGTGGGGAAGTAAATGTGAAATAAAAAGGAAATTTTTGGGAGGAAAAAATGAAATAAAAAGGAATTTTTTGGGGAAGGAAAATTGAAATAAAAAGGAATTTTTTGGTAGGAAAAATTAAATAAAAAGGAATTTTTTTGAGAGGAGTAAAAATGAAATAAAAGGAATTTTTTTTGGGAAGTAAATGTGAAATAAAAAGGAAATTTTGGGGAGGGAAAAATGAAATAAAAAGGAATTTTTGGGAGGAAAATTGAAATAAAAGAAATTATTTTTGGGGGGAAAATGAAATAAAATGGAATTTTGGGGGAAGGAAAATTGAAATAAAAAGGAATTTTTTGGGAGGAAAAATTAAATAAAAAGGAACTTTTTGAGAGGAGGAAAAATGAAATAAAAGGAATTTTTTGGGGGAAGAAAAATTAAATAAAAGGAATTTTTGGGGGAAGTAAATATGAAAAAAAAAGGAAATTTTTGGGAGGGAAAAAAATGAAATAAAAGGAATTTTTTGGGAGGAAAAAATGAAATAAAAGGAATTTTTGGGGGGAGGAAAAATTAAATAAAAGGAATTTTTGGGGAAAGGAAAACTGAAATAAAAAGGAAATTTTTGGGGAAAGGAAAATTGAAATAAAAAGGAAATTTTTGGGAGGAAAAAATGAAATAAAATGAAATTTTGGGGGAAGGAAAATTGAAATAAAAAGGAATTTTTTGGTAGGAAAAATAAAATAAAAAGGAATTTTTTAGCAGAAGGAAAATGAAATAAAAGAGGATTTTTGGGGGGAATTTTTGGGGGATAAAAAAGAATTTTTGGGGTGTTTGAATCGCAGGGGGAATTTAAAAAAAAAAGAAAAATAAAAAATTCGGGAATTCGAGGGAGGAGGAGGAAGTTTCGGTCCCGACCGCGGGAAATTGGGACAAAAAATCCCAATAAAATTTTATTGGGGGTTTTAAATTTTATTGGGCTTTTTATTTTTATTTTTTTTTAATTTTATTGGGGTTTTTAAAATTTTATTGCGGTTTTTATTGGGGTTTTTATTGTTTTTTTTTAATTTTATTGGGGTTTTTTTTAAATTTTATTGCGGTTTTTATTGGGGTTTTTATTGTTTTTTTTTTTAATTTTATTGGGTTTTTTTAAAATTTTATTGGGGTTTTTTAAATTTTATTGCGGTTTTTATTGGGGTTTTTATTGTTTTTTTTTGTTTTATTGGGGGTTTTATTGGGGGTTTTGGGTTTTATTGCGGTTTTTATTATTTTATTGGGGGTTTTTATTTTTTTATTGCTGGTTTTATTTTTTTATTGGGGTTTTTATTGCTGTTTTTATTTTTTTATTGCTGTTTTTATTTTTTTATTGGGGTTTTTATTTTTTTATTTTTTTATTGGGGTTTTTATTTATTTTTTTTTTAATTGGGGCCTTTGGTGGCGTTTGGGAAAACCCGGTCTGGGAGCAGAGGAAAAAAAAAAATAAATTCAAAATAAATAAAGAAAGAAATGGGAAAAATGGGGAATAAAATGGAAAAAAAAGGGAAAAATCAGGAGAATAATGGGGGGAAATGCGGGAGGAAAAAATGGGATAAAAATGGGATTAAAAATGGGAAAAAATGGGGAAAATGGGAGGAAAAAATGGGATAAAAATGGGAAAAAATGGGAAAAAATGGGATAAAAATGGGAAAAAATGGGGAAAAAATGGGATAAAAATGGGAGAAGAAAATGGGAAAAAATCAGGAAAATTTTGGGGAAAAAATATGGAGAAATGGGAGAAAAATGTGAGAAAAAAATGGGAAAAAATCAGGAAAATTTTGGGGAGAAGTGGGGAAAAAAGGGAGTGAAAAAAAAGGAAAATATGAGAAAAAAATGGGGAAAAAATGGAGAAAAAAATGGGGAAAATGGGAGAAAAAATGGAAAAAATCAGGAGAATAATGAGGGAAAAATATGGAAAAAAATGGGAGAAAAAATTGAAAAGATGGGAAAAAATATGGGGGGAATGAGGGGAAAAATAGGAAAAATCAGGAGAATAATGGGGGAAATGTGGGAGGAAAAAATGGGATAAAAATGGGATTAAAAATGGGAAAAAATGGGAGAAAAAATGGGAAAAAATCAGGAAAATAATGGGGGAAAAAATGGGAAAAATGGAGGAAAAAAAGAGAGAAAAATCAGGAAATTAATGAGGGAAAAAATGGGAAAAAGGGACAAAAAAATGGGGAAAAAGTCAGGAAATTAATGAGGGGAAAATGGGAAAAATGGAGGAAAAATTAAAAAATATGAGAAAAAATCGGGGGGGGGAAATTTGCTCCAAATTCACCCAAAATTCACGGCCCAGTTCAATCCCAGTAAATCCCAGTTCAATCCCAGTTTATTCCCAGTAAATCCCAGTTTATTCCCAGTTCAATCCCAATAAATCCCAGTTCAATCCCAGTTCAATCCCAGTTCAATCCCAGTTTATTCCCAATTTATTCCCAGTTTATTCCCAGTTTATTCCCAGTTTATTCCCAATTTATTCCCAATTTATTCCCAATTTATTCCCAGTTCAATCCCAGTTTATTCCCAGTTTATTCCCAGTTTATTCCCCGTTTATTCCCAGTTTGTTCCCAGTTTGTTCCCAGTTTATTCCCAGTTCAATCCCAGTTTATTCCCAGTTCAATCCCAGTTTATTCCCAGTTTATTCCCAGTTTGTTCCCAGTTCAATCCCAGTTTATTCCCAGTTTATTCCCAGTTTATTCCCAGTTTATTCCCAGTTTATTCCCAGTTTATTCCCAGTTTATTCCCAGTTTATTCCCAGTTCAATCCCAGTTCAATCCCAGTTTATTCCCAGTCCGTCACTGGGATCATTTGGGGGCAAAATCTCATTTTTGGCACCAAAAATTGGATTTTCATCCCAAATTCCCCCACAAATCCCGGCGAGTTCGGGGCCGCAAAACTCCGGAAAAAATCCCCGAATTTCACTTTTTTTTTTTCACTTTTTTAACGTTTTTTTTTACCATTTTTTACCATTTCCACAATTTTTTACCATTTTTTTCCATTTTCCACCATTTTTCGCTTTTTTTTTTACCGTTTCCCCCATTTTTAACCATTTCCCACCATTTCTTGACCATTTTTTACCATTTTCCACCATTTTTCGCTGGGTTTTTTACCATTTTTTCCACAATTTTTAACATTTTTCACTTTCCCCCATTTCCCACCTTTTAAAAACATTTTTCACCATTTTTTTTACCGGTTTTCACAATTTTTTACCATTTTTCACCATTTTTTGGCCATTTTTTCACATTTTTTTCTCATTTTTTTACCTTTTTCGGGTTTTTTTTCCCCATTTTCCCCCAATTTCTCCACCTTTTTTTTTTCACCTTTTTCCCACTTTTTCCCACCAATTTTCCACCTTTTATTCCCCCTTTTCCCACCTTTTTTTTCCACTTTTTTCCCATTTTTTCCCCTTTTTTTTCACCTTTTTTTACCTTTTTTTTCCACATTTTTTCACCTTTTTTTCCACCTTTTTTTTCACCTTTTTTTTCACCTTTTTTTACCTTTTTTTTCACCTTTTTTTCACCTTTTTTTTCACCTTTTTTTCACCTTTTTTTACCTTTTTTTCCACATTTTTTCACCTTTTTTTTCACCTTTTTTTCACCTTTTTTTCCCACTTTTTTCACATTTTTTCACCTTTTTTTTCACCTTTTTTCCACCTTTTTTTTCCTTTTTTTTCCACATTTTTTCACCTTTTTTTTCACCTTTTTTTCACCTTTTTTTACCTTTTTTTCCACATTTTTTCACCTTTTTTTCACCTTTTTTTACCTTTTTTTTCCACATTTTTTCACCTTTTTTTTCACCTTTTTTTCACCTTTTTTTACATTTTTCTTCACATTTTTTTCACCTTTTTTTTCACCTTTTTTTCACCTTTTTTACCTTTTTTTCCACATTTTTTCACCTTTTTTTTCACCTTTTTTTACCTTTTTTTAACCTTTTTTTTCACCTTTTTTAACCTTTTTTTACCTTTTTTTTCACATTTTTTAACATTTTTTTCCACTTTTTTCCCTTTTTTCCACTTTTTTCACCTTTTTTTACCATTTTTTTACCTTTTTTCACGTTTTTTTCACCTTTTTTTTACCTTTTATTTCACTTTTTTTCACCTTTTTTAAAAGATTTTTTTTACCATTTCCCGCATTTTTTTCGCTTTTTTTTCACCATTTTTTTTCATTTTTTCCCGAAATATTAAAATATTTAAATATTTTTAAAAATTAAAATGTAAAAATGTAAAAAAATTTAGAAATACACAAATCGAAAGAAAATTAAAATAGACAAATAGTAAAGAAATAAAACTATAAAAATATAAAGATATAAAGCGATAAAAACGCAAAAATAGAAAAATCTAAAAAAATTTAAAATTGAAAAATCTAAAAAAATTTAAAATTGAAAAATCTAAAAAAATTTAAAATAGAAAAAAAAAAATTTAAAATATACAAATGTAAAAAAAATTTAAAATAATCAAATATAAAGACGTAAAACTATTTAAAAAATAAAAATATAAAGGTATAAAACTATAAAAATAAAAAATATACAAATACCAAAATGCTAAAAATATAAAAATACAAAAAATATGAAAATACAAAAAATATGAAAATACAAAAAATATAAAACCACAAAAAATATAAAAATACAAAAATAAAAAAAAATTAAAATATTTAAAATATAAAGAATATAAAAATATAAAAATATAAAAATATAAAAATATAAAAACATAAAAATAGAAAAATATATAAATGTAAAAATATAAAAATGATGGCAATTTAAAATTGTTTTTTAAAATGCAATTACAGGTGGTAAAAAAATTAATTAAAAGGGTAAAAAAATTAATTAAAACGGTAAAAAGTGAGGGGGAAATAATCGGAAAAATAGCAAAAAAAATCATTAAAATTAATTTTAAAATAATATTTCAAATGAAAAAAAACTTTAAACGGTTAAAAATTTTTTTTTAATGGTTTTCATTTTAAAAAAAATGTTTTTTAAAATGTTTAAATGTTTTGGGGGTTTAAGAAACGTCGATAAAATGTGAAAAAAAAAATATTTCAAATATTTCTGAATGTCAAAAATGCTTTAAAAAGATAAAAAAAAATCGAAAAATGCCCAAAAAATACAATTTAAAAATGGAAAAAACGGGTTTAAAAATGTTTTTTAAAAAAGTGTAAAAAATGTTAAAAAAAAAAAATTATTTAAAATATTTTAAAAATGAAAAAAAAAAAAAACCGGGAGGGAAAAAACAGAATTTTAAACCCCCCCCCAAAAAAATCCAAAATAAAAAGCGAAAAAAGAATTAAAAAATTAAATTAATTAAAAATGTGGAGGTTTTAATTTATTTCTGTCGTTGTTTTTAACAAATAAAAGCGAAAATCGAGAAGTTTTAAATTGATTTTAATCGGATTTTTTTTTTAAAAAATAAAAATGTAAAACCGGGAGGTTTAAATTGATTTTTATTCTTATTTTTTACATATAAAAAAAACCCTAAAATTGAGAGATTTAAATTGATTTTTATCGGATTTTTTTTTTAAATAAAAGTGTAAAATCGAGAGGTTTAAATTGATTTTTATTATTAATTTTTACATATTAAAAAACCATAAAACCGAGAGGTTTAAATTGATTTTAATCGGATTTTTTGAAAAAAAATTAAAATAGAAAACCGGGAGGTTTAAATCGATTTTTATTATTAATTTTTACATATAAAAAAATCTAAAACCGGGAGATTTAAATTGATTTTTTTCGGATTTTTTTTTTAAATAAATGTATAAAATCAAGAGGTTTAAATCGATTTTTATTATTAATTTTTACATATAAAAAAATCTAAAACCGGGAGGTTTAAATTGATTTTACTCGGATGTTTTTAAAATAAAAATATAAAACCAGGAGGTTTAAATTGATTTTTATTATTAATTTTTACATATTAAAAACTCTAAAACCGGGAGGTTTAAATTGATTTTACTCGGATTTTTTTGGAAATAAAAATATAAAACCAGGAGGTTTAAATTGATTTTTATTGTTTTTTTTTTTCCCCAAATAAAAATTAAAAATCCAGAAGTTGAAATTGATTTTTATTTTTATTATTTCCGGAACGAAGCGGAGACAAAAATCGGGTTTTTACGGCGATTTTTGATTTTTATTTTTTTGTTTTTAAGGAGGGGAGGAATTGGGAATTTTCCATTCCCAAAAATAATTTTAAAAAAAATCACAAAATATCCCAAAAAATTAAAAAAAAATCCCAAAAAATCCCCCCAAAAATCCCCTAAAAAAATAATAAAGAAATAAAAAAAATTCCCAAAAAATAAAAAAAAAAATTTAAAAATCCCCCCCAAAAATCTTAAAAAATAAAAAATAAATCCCAAAAAAATCCCCCCAAAAATCCCCTAAAAAATAATTTAAAAATAAAAAAAATCTCCCGAAATAAAAAATAATAATTTTTTTAAATGCTCCAAAAAAATTTTAAAAATCCAAAAAAATCCCCCCAAAAAATCCCCTAAAAAAAGTAATTTTAAAATCCCCAAAATAAAAAAAATTAATTTTAAAAAATCCCCCCAAAAATCCCCAAAAAATAAAAAATAAATCCCAAAAAAATCCCCCCAAAAATCCCCTAAAAAATAATTTAAAAAAAAAAATCTCCTGAAATAAAAAATAATAATTTTTTTAAATGCTCCAAAAAAATTTTAAAAATCAAAAAAAATCCCCCCAAAAAATCCCCTAAAAAAATAATTTTGAAATCCCCAAAATAAAAAAAATTAATTTTAAAAAATCCCCCCAAAAATCCCAAAAAATAAAAAATAAATCCCAAAAAATTCCCCCCCCAAATCCCCTAAAAAATAATTTAAAGAATAAATTTTAAAAGCCCCAAAAATTAAAAAAAAATTAAAAATATCCCCCAAAAAATCCCCCAAAATAAAAAAATAAATCCAAAAAAATCCCCCCAAAAATCCCCTAAAAAATAATTTAAAAAGTTAAAAAAAAATCTCCCGAAATAAAAAAAAAATTTTTTTTTAAATCCCCACCAAAATCCCAAGAAATAAAGAAAAATCCCCCAAAAATCCCCTAAAAAATCCCCTAAAAAATAATATAAAACTAAAAAAAGTTCCCCAAAAATAAAAAAATAAATCCCCCCAAAAAAGGAGAAAAAAGGGAGAGAAAAATGGGGGGAAAAAAGGGAAAAATGGGGAAAAAAGGGAAAATAGGAAAAATGGGGAAAAAGGGGGGAAAAAGGAGGGAAAATCGGGGGAAAAAGGGAAAAAAGAGGGAAAATAGGAAATAGGGGGAAAATAGGAAAAATAAGCAAAAAAGGGGGGGAAAGGGGGAAAATGGAACAAAAATTTTAAAAAAAAAAGGAGAAAAAAGAAGAAGAACTGAGGGGGAAAATAGGAAAAAAGGGGGAAATGGGAAAATGGGAAAAAGGGGGAAAAAAGGGGAAAAATGGAACAAAAATTAAAAAAAATAGGGGAAAAAAGGAGAAAAACTGAGGGGAAAAAAGAGGGAAAAAAGGGGGAAAATGGGAGGAAAGTGGGAAAAATGGAACAAAAATTTTAAAAAAAGGAGAAATTTGGGGGGAAAAGGGGAAAAAAGGAAAAAAAGGGAAAAAAGGGAAAAGAGGGCAAAGGGATGGTTGGGGAAAAAAAAAATTCCATTTTTTTACCGTGGCTCGGCGGCGGCGGCTCCGGGGGGAGCTCGGAACGAATCCCGAGAATTCCCCAATTTTGCCGAATTTTCCCGAAGGGCCTCGGGGCAGGGGGGAGGGGGAGGGGAAGGGGGAGGGGAGGGGGGAGGGGGGAGGGGAGGTCGAGCTCGGCCAAATTCCCCCCCCAAAAAAAAAAAAAATTCCAAAAAAATTCCACCCAAAATAATTCTCCCCCCAAAAAATTTTCCCACCCAAAAAAATTCTCCCCCCAAAAAAATTTTCCCCCCAAACAAAATTTTCCCCCCAAAAAATTTTCCCAAAAAAATTTTTCCCCCAAAAATTTCCCACAAAAAATTCCCCAAAAAATTATTCCCAAAAAATTATTCCCAAAAAAATTCCCTAAAAAATTC
The DNA here is from genome assembly GCA_037013685.1 of Acridotheres tristis. NCBI lineage: Eukaryota > Metazoa > Chordata > Aves > Passeriformes > Sturnidae > Acridotheres > Acridotheres tristis. The sequence goes on along the minus strand of CM072915.1, from coordinate 1,311,644 downwards.
CCAAAAAAAATTCCCCCAAAAAAATCCCCAAAAAAATTCCCACAAAAAATTTCCCCCAAAAAATTCCAAATAAAATTTTCCCAAAAAAATTCCCCCCAAAAATTTCCCCCAAAAAAATTCCCCAAAAAAATTTCCCCAAAAAATTCCCCCAAAAAATTCCCCCCAAAAAATTCCCCCCAAAAAATTCCCCCCAAAAAAATTCCCCCCAAAAATTCCCAAAAAAATTTTCCCCAAAAAATTCCCCAAAAATTTTCCCCCGAATTTTTCCGCGGGGGTCAAAGAAATAAAATGAAAATTCCGAAACACAAAAAAAATAAAATCCCAGATAAAGGACGCGGGGGCGGCAGGGGCATTTCAGCCCCTTTCCAGCCCCGGATTTTTCCTCTTTTTACCTTTTTTGTCCTCATTTTTAAAATTTATTTTTTCCTTTTTTGGGTTATTTTTCTCCTTTTTTTGGGTTATTTTTCCCCTTTTTTTGGGTTATTTTTCCCCTTTTTTTGGGTTATTTTTCCCCTTTTTTTGGGTTATTTTTCTCCTTTTTTTAGGTTATTTTTCTCCTTTTTTTTGGGTTATTTTTTCCCTTTTTTTGGGTTATTTTTCCCCTTTTTTTTGAGTTATTTTTCCCCTTTTTTTGGGTTATTTTTCCCCTTTTTTTGGGTTATTTTTCTCCTTTTTTTAGGTTATTTTTCCCCTTTTTTGGGTTATTTTTCCCTTTTTTTTTTGAGTTATTTTTTCCCTTTTTTGAGTTTTTTTCCTCTTTTTTTTGGGTTATTTTTCCCCTTTTTTGGGTTATTTTTTCTCTTTTTTTTGAGTTATTTTTCCCTTTTTTTGAGTTATTTTTCCCCTTGTTTTGAGTTATTTTTCCCCTTTTTTGGGTTATTTTTCTCTTTTTTTTGAGTTATTTTTCCCCTTTTTTTGGGTTATTTTTCCCCTTTTTTTTGAGTTATTTTTTCCCTTTTTTGAGTTATTTTTCCCTATTTTGAGTTATTTCCCCCCCTTTTTTTGAGTTATTTTTCCTCTTTTTTTAGTTATTTTTCTCTCTTTTTTTGAGTTATTTTTTTCCTTTTTTTGAGTTATTTTTCTCTTTTTTTTGAGTTATTTTCTCTCTTTTTTGAGTTATTTTTTTCCCTTTTTTTCAGTTATTTTCCCCTTTTTTTTCAGTTACTTTTCCCTTATTTTTTTAACTTTTTTCCCCCTTTTTTTCAGCTTTTTTCCCCCTTTTTTTTAGCTCTTTTTTCCCTTTTTTAAAGTTATTTTTTTGTTTTTTTAAGTTATTTTCCCCTCTTTTTTTCAGTTTATTTTTCCCTTATTTTTTAATCTAGTTTCCCCTTTTTTTCATTTATTTTTCCCTTATTTTTTAAGCTTTTTTTCTCATTTTTTTCATTTATTTTCCCCTCATTTTTTTAACTATTTTTCCCTCTTTTCATTTATTTTTCCCCTTAATTTTTTAGCTCTTCCCCCCCTTTTTTTTATTTATTTTCCCCTTATTTTTTAATGTATTTTTCCCTTTTTTTCATTTATTTTTCTCTTATTTTTTCATTTATTTTCCCCTTATTTTTTTCATTTATTTTCCCCTTATTTTTTTCATTTATTTTCCCCTTATTTTTTTCATTTATTTTCCCCTTAATTTTTTCTCTATTTTTCCCTTTTTTTCATTTATTTTTCCCTTATTTTTTTCTCTATTTTCCCCTTTTTTTCATTTATTTTCCCTTATTTTTTTCTCTATTTTCCCCTTTTTTTCATTTATTTTCCCCTTTTTTCATTTATTTTTCCCCTTATTTTTTTCTCTATTTTCCCCTTTTTTCATTTATTTTTCCCCTTATTTTTTAATGTATTTTTCCCCTTTTTTTCATTTATTTTCCCCTTATTTTTTTCTCTATTTTCCCCTTTTCCCCCCCTTTTTTCCCTCTTTTCGAGCCCTTTTTTTTCTCATTTAATCTCTTTATTGCTCCCTTTTATCTCAATTTCCTCTCCTTTATCTCCTTTTCTCCCTCCCTTTTATCTCCTTTTTTTTTCTCTTTTTTCTCTCAATTTCCTCCCTTTTATCTCCTCCTTCCCCTCCCTTTTATCTCTTTTTTTTTGGCCTCTTTTATCTCAATTTTCCCTCCTTTTAAATCTCATTTTTTCTCTCTTTTATCTCTTTTTTACTCCATTTTAAATCCCATTTTTCTTCTTTTTAAATCTCTTTTTTCCTCCATTTTAAATCTCTTTTTTCCTCTTTTTAAATCTCATTTTTCCTCTTTTTTAATCTCATTTTCCCCCATTTTTAATCTCCTTTTACCTCCTTTTTTTCGTCTCTTTTATCTCATTTTTTCCTCTTTTTTATCTCTTTTTTGCTCCATTTTAAATCTCATTTTTCCTCTTTTTAAATCGCATTTTTCCTCTTTTTTAATCTCATTTTCCTCTCTTTTTCATCTCATTTTTATTCTTTTTTAATCTCATTTTTCCTTATTTTTAATCTCCTTTTCCTCTCCCTTTTATCTCCTTTTTTTCCTCTTTTTTATCTCATTTTTTCCTCTTTTTTATCTCTTTTTTCCTCCATTTTCAGTCTCATTTTTCCTCTTTTTAAATCTCATTTTTTCCTCTTTTTTACTCTCATTTCCCCATTTTTAATCCCTTTTTCCCACTTTTTTATTTCATTTTTTTCTTTCCTCTTTTCTTCCCCTTTTCCTTATTTTTTATTTTATATTTCTTTTTTTCGTGGTTTTTGGGGGGTTTTTCTGGCTGAAATTTTTTTTTTAATTATTTTTTATTTTATTTTGATTTTTTTCGTGATTTTTTTTTTCCCGGGCTGGGATTTTTTATTTATTTATTTATTTATTTTATTTTTATTTTTTCGGGGTTTTTTTGTTTTTTTTTCGGGCTCGGATTTTTTAAAATTTATTTTTAAATTTATTTTGATTTTTTTCGGGTTTTCTGGGGGGTTTTTTCGGCCTCGCGTTTTTAAAATTTATTTTTTATTTTATTTTGAATTTTTTCGGGTTTTTTTGGGTTTTTTTTCGGGCTGGGATTTTTTTTAAATTATTTTTTAATTTATTTTGATTTTTTTTGGTTTTATTTCCCTCTCAGACAGCGGCACCCAGGGCTCGGATTTTTTAATTTAATTTTTATTTTATTTTGAATTTTTTCGTGTTTTTTTTGTTTTTTTTCGGGCTGGGATTTTTTTTATTTATTTTTTATTTTATTTTTATTTTTTCGGGTTTTTTTTTGGTTTTTTTCAGTCTGAGATTTTTTTAAATTTATTTTTTAATTTATTTTGATTTTTTTTCCGGAGTTTTTTGGGTTTTTTTTTCTGGCTCGGATTTTTAAATTTATTTTTTAGTTTATTTTGCTTTTTTTTGTGGTTTTTCGGTTTTTTTTTGCAGGCTCAGATTTTTTATTTTAATTTATTTTTTTAATTTATTTTGATTTTTTCCGGGATTTCGGGGGATTTTTTTCGGGCTCGGATTTTTCAATTTAATTTTTATTTTATTTTAATTTTTTCAGGGTTTTTTGTTTTTTTTTCCGGGCTTGGATTTTTTAATTTATTTTTAATTTAATTTTGATTTTTTTCTGGATTTTTTTGGGGTTTTTTTTCGGGCTGGGATTTTTTTTTTTTTAATTATTTTTAATTTTATTTTGATTTTTTTGGTTTTTTTTCCCTCTCAGACAGCGGCACCCAGGGCTCGGATTTTTTAATTTAATTTTTAATTTAATTTTGATTTTTTTCTGAATTTTTGGGGGTTTTTTTCGGGCTGGGATTTTTTTTTTTTAATTATTTTAAATTTTATTTTGATTTTTTTTGTTTTTTTCCCTCTCAGACAGCGGCACCCAGGGCTCGGATTTTTTAATTTATTTTTAATTTAATTTTGATTTTTTTCTGAATTTTTGGTTTTTTTTTTCGGGCTGGGATTTTTTTTTTTTTAATTATTTTAAATTTTATTTTGATTTTTTTGGTTTTTTTCCCTCTCAGACAGCGGCACCCAGGGCTCGGATTTTTTAATTTATTTTAAATTTTATTTTGCTTTTTTGGTTTTTTTCCCTCTCAGACAGCGGCACCTAGCGCTGCTCCGCCAGAATTTTCCTTTTTTTTTTAAAAAAAATTTCTCCCCTTTTTTAAAAAAAGTTCTCTCCTCACTTTTAAAAAATTATTTCTCTAATTAAATAATTATTTTTAATTTTTTACGTTAATTTCAGGGGCGTTTTTGCTTTAAATAACGCAATAATTTAAATTTAAATTATTGATTTTCCCTCTTTTTTTCCCCTTTGTAAATTTTTTCCTTTATTTTCTTTTTTTTCTTTCTTTCCCTTTTTTTCCTCCTTTTCCCCAATTTAACCCTTTTTTCCTCCCTTTTATTCCCTTTTAATTCTCATTTTATTCCCCTTTGATTCCCATTTTAATCCCATTTCTTATTCCATTTTTATCTCCATTTTAATCTCATTTTTATTCCATTTTTATTCCATTTTAATCTCATTTTTATTCCATTTTTATTCCATTTTTATTTCTTTTTTATTCCATTTTCTATTCCATATTTATTCCATTTTTATTCCATTTTTTATTCCATATTTATTCCATTTTTATTTCTTTTTTTATTCCATTTTAATCTCTTCCATTTTTATTCCAATTTTATTCCATTTTTATTCCGCATTTATTCCATTTTATATCTCATTTTTTATTCCATTTTTTCCCACTTTTATCCCATTTTTATTCCATTTTTATCTCATTGTTTATTCCAATTTTTTATTCCATTTTTATTCCGAATTTATTCCTTTTTTTTCCCGAATTTATTCCATTTTTATCTCATTTTTTATTCCATTATTCCATTTTTATCCCACTTTTATTCCATTTTTCTTCCATTTTTATCCCAATTTATTCCATATTTATTCCCATTTTTATCCCATTTTTATTCCATTTTTTATTCCCTTTTTATTCCATTTTATTCCATTTTTTATTCCATATTTATTCCATTTTTATTTTATTTTTATCCCATTTTTTATCCCATTTTTATTCCACTTTAATTCCATTTTTTTTCCATTTTTTTCCATTTTATTCCATTTTTTATCCCATTTTTTTCCCATTTTTCCCATTTTTATCCCATTTTTTCCCCCTTTCCCTCCCTAACCCAAACGCACCAAAAATTTTTTGAAAATTAATTAAAATTTGAATTAAAAATTTAAATTAAATTTCCATTTCCCCCCCCGAGCCGTTCCCGGAGATTTTTGGGATTTTCTCCCGCCCCAAATTTTCAATTCCTCAAATTTTTAATTTTTATTTTTCTTTCTCCGCATTTTTAAAAATTTTTAAATTTATATTTTTATTTTTTTTTCCCTTTTCCACCCCAATTTGTGACCTCAAAGGATGGAGGGAAAAAATTAAAATTTGGGGGAAAAAAAGGAAAAAAAAATCGAATTTTTCGTCCCTTCCTCCATGGAAAACCTGGATTATTTTATTTTATTTTATTTTATTTTATTTTATTTTATTTTATTTTATTTTATTTTTTAATTTTTTAATTTTATTTCATTTTATTTTATTTTTATTTTACTTTATTTGACTTTATTTTATTTTATTTTTTATTTTATTACATTATATTATATTTTTATTTTATTTTATTTTATTTTATTTTATTTTTAATTTTTTTTATTTTTTTTTAATTTCATTTTATTTTATTTTTATTTTACTTTATTTTACTTTATTTTATTTTATTTTTTATGTTATTACATTATATTATATTATATTTTATTTTATTTTATTAATTTTTACTTTATTTTATTTTATTTTACTTTATTTTATTTTGTTTTTTATTTTATTATATTATATTTTTATTTTATTAATTTTTATTTTATTTTATTTTACTTTATTTGACTTTATTTGACTTTATTTTATTTTTTATTTTATTACATTATATTATATTTTTATTTTATTTTATTTTATTAATTTTTACTTTATTTTATTTTACTTTATTTTATTTTGTTTTTTATTTTTTTATATTATATTTTTATTTTATTTTATTTTTTTAATTTTATTTTTTTATTTTATTTTATTTTTGTTTTATTTGACTTTATTTTATTTTATTTTTTATTTTATTACATTATATTATATTATATTTTTATTTTATTTTATTTTATTTTTGTTTTATTTGACTTTATTTTATTTTTATTGGGAATTTTCCTTTTTTCCCTCTCGGTTTTTCCTTCCCGTTTTTTTTTTTTTCCCCTTTTTCTTTTTTTTTTTTTTTTTTTTTAAATTTATTTTTTAAAATTTTTATTTTATTTTTATTTTTGAGCTTTTTGTGGAATTTTTTTGGGGCACAAATTCCAGCCTGGACCGGCCCCAAAAAGGCAGAAAAAAAATTAAAATTAAAATAAAAATAAAACTTTATTATTCCCATTTTTTTAATAATAATTTTCCATTTTTTACATTTATTTCCAATTTTTTACGATTATTTCCAATTTTTTTACGATTATTTCCAATTTTTTTATAATAATTTCTCTGTTTCTTAAAAAAAAAAAAAAATCGCAGAAACCTTTAATTAATTTATTAATTTTTAATTATTTTTATTTAATTTTTTTCCCAGGGATTTCTCCAAAATGCGACAAACGGGAGGGGAATAAAAAAAAAATTTAATCCGATTTTAATTTTTATTTTTTATTTTATTAATTAATTAATTTAATTCCCGATCTCCTCAAGGGGGAAATTCCGGATGAAAATGGAAAAAAAAAAAGTTTAAAAATGGTTTAAAAATTGTTCAAAAAATGAGAAAAAATGGTAAAAAAATATTTTTTAATGGTTTAAAAATGGTAAAAAAATATTAAAAATGGGAAAAAATTATTTAAAAATTAGAATAAATGATAAAAATTGATTTTAAAAAATGATTTCGCAACGATAAAAAATGATTTAAAATGATTGAAAATATTTTAGAATTATTTAAAAATGATAAAAAGTGATAAAAAATGACTTTAAAGGGATAAAAAATAATTTAAAAATTATTTTGAAATGATGAAAAAATTATTAAAAAATGATAAAAAATTAATTTAAAATTATTTTTAAATGATTTTAAAATGATTAAAAAATGACTTTTCCCCGTTCCCTGGAGAGGTTTTTTTTTAATTGGGATGAAAAGGGGGCGGGGAAATAAATCAATTTTAAAAAATAAAAACTCATTAATTAATTAATTAATAATAAAGAAATCAATCAGCGATAAATCAGCCAGAAATCAGAACCCGGGGGGGGGGGGGAAAAAAAAAATTAAAAATTAAAAAGTAAAAATTAAAAATTAAAAATTTAAAAATTAAAATTAAAAAAAAGAGAATAAAAAAAAGAATAAAAAATAAAAAATTAAAAAATAAAAAATAAAAATAAAAAATTAGAAATTAAAAATTAAAAATTAAACATTAAAAATTTAAAAATTAAAAATTAAAAATTAAATATTAAATATTAAATATTAAAATTAAAAAATTAAAAATTAAAAATTAAAAACTAGAAATTAGAAATTAAAAATTAAAAATTTAAAATTTAACATTTAAAATTAAAAAATAAAAATAAAAACCAACCGAAAGGAGGGAAAGGCGAACTCCTGGAACGTAAAAAATTCAATTTTTTTTCCTTTTTTCTTTTTTTTTTTTTAATTAAGGAAATTCCCGATTCCACCCAACAATCACAAGAAAATTGAAATTTTATTTTCCCCTTTTCCTCCTTTTTTTCCCTTTCCCTTTATATTTTTATCCCCCTTTTTTTCCCTTTTTTTCCCTTTTTTTCCCCTTTTTTCCCCCATTTTTTTCCCACTTTTTCCTGGATTTTTCCCCTTTTTTTCCCCTTTTTTTCCCTTTTTTTTTTTCTTTTTTTTTTCACTTTTTTCCCCATTTTTCCCCTTTTTTTTTCCTCTTTTTTCCCCAATTTTCCCCATTTTTTCCCATTTTTCCCCCTTTTTTTTCCTCTTTTTTCCATTTTTTCCTCCCTTTTTTCCCCATTTTCCCCCTTTTTTTTTCCTCTTTTTTTCCCATGTTTTCCCCTTTTTTTCCCTCTTTTTTTCCCCAATTTTTTCCCCCTTTTTTCCCCATTTTTCCCCATTTTTTCCCCTTTTTTTTCCTTTTTTTCCTTTTTTTTCCCCAATTTTTTCCCCCTTTTTTCCCATTTTTTCCCATTTCCCGCCGCATTTTTCATTTTTTTTTTCCCGTCGGGAAAAAGGAGCAGAAACACCAAATAAAACAAAATACGAAAAAAAAAAAAATAAAAATAAAAAAATAAAAAAAATAAAACTTTTCCAGCACAATTTTCCCAGCGAAACTCGACTTTCAAAAATAATATTCCGATTTTATTTTTCATTAAATACTCGACAGGATTTTTTTTTTTTTTTTTTTTTTTTACATCAGCGGGCGTGACACGAAAATTTTCAATTTCATTTCATTTTTTTTTTTCCCACATTTCTCCTTTTTTTAAATTATTTTTTATTATTTTAATTTTTTTTTTTTCACTTTTCTTTCCCTTTTTTTTTTTTTCTCTTTCTACCTCTATGAACTCCATTCATTTTTTTTTTTTTTGGTTTAATTTTTTTAAATTTTTTTTTTAATTTTTTTTTTTTACTTTAAATTTTTCCCCCCTTTTTTTTTTATTAATTAAATTTTTTTTTTCTTATTCTTATTTTTTTTCCCCCCCAACATTACAGCGCTAAACATAAATATAAATACAGATTTACCACGAACACAGAGAAAAATTTTCACACAGAAAACCGTCACAGTTTTTTTTTTTTGGATGCGGGGATGAGCCCAGGGAGCTGCGAATTCTCTCGGAAAAAAATAAAAAAAAAAAATTAAATTTAAATTAAAATTTTAACAAGCGAATTCGGGCGGGAAAAGCGAGTTTTTTAAATTTTTTTTTTTTTTTTTTTTGCATTCTCGCCGGAAAAATCGAATTTTTTTTTTTAATTTTTAAATTTTTTTTTTTTGGTGGCATTCTCACCAGAAAAATCGAATTTTTAAAAATTTTTTAATTTTTTTTTTTTTTTTGGTGGCATTCTCGCCAGAAAAATCGAATTTTTAAAAAATTTTTTTTAATTTTTTTTGTGGCATTCTCACCATAAAAATCGAATTTTTTTAAAATTTTTTAATTTTTTTTTTGCTGGCATTCTCACCAGAAAAATCGAATTTTTTAAAAATTTTAAAATTTTTTTTTTTAAATTTTTTTTGGTGGCATTCTCGCCAGAAAAATCGAATTTTTTTGTAAATTTTTAAAATATTTTTTGGTGGCATTCTCGCCAGAAAAATCGAAATTTTTAAAAATTTTTTTTAATTTTTAAAAAAATTTTTTTTGGTGGCATTGTCACCAGAAAAATGGAATTTTTTATTTTAATTTTTTTTCTCCTCGCCGGCCTCAATTTCGCCCAATTTTTCCCGGTTTTGGTTCTTTTATTTTGGTTTTTTTTTGTTTTTTTCCCGATTTTTGGGGCCGGAATTTCCCGGGGGGGAGGAGCGAGAATTTGGGGAGGGGATGACGTCATTAATTAATCCATTTCTCCCCATTAATTAATCCATTTTTCCTCATTAATTAATCCATTTCTCCCCATTAATTAATCCATTTTTCCGCATTAATTAATCCATTTCTCCCCATTAATTAATCCATTTCTCCTCATTAATTAATCCATTTCTCCCCATTAATTAATCCATTTCTCCCCATTAATTAATCCATTTCTCCTCATTAATTAATCCATTTCTCCCCATTAATTAATCCATTTCTCCCCATTAATTAATCCATTTCTCAGCATTAATTAATCCATTTCTCCTCATTAATACAGTCATTTCTCCGCATTAATTAATTCCTCATTAATTAATTCGTCATTAATTAATTAATTCCTCCGCACTCACGTCTCCATTTTCATTTCTCCGCTTTAATTTCTCCATTTAATCAATTTTTCCCTTTAATTTCTCCATTTAATCAATTTTTTTCCTTTAATTTCTCCATTTAATCAATTTTTCCCTTTAATTTCTCCATTTAATCAATTTTTCCCTTTAATTTCTCCATTTAATCAATTTTTTTCCTTTAATTTCTCCATTTAATCAATTTTTTCCTTTAATTTCTCCATTTAATCAATTTTTTCCTTTAATTTCTCCGCTTTTACTTCTCCGTTTTCCCTTCCCCGCTCTAAATTTTTTCTCATTTTTTTGCCTCTTTTCATTTTCCCATTTTCATTTTCCCATTTTCATTTCTCCTTTTTCATTTCTCCTTTTTAATTTCTCCGTTTTCATTTCTCTCGTTTTAATTTCTCCGTTTTCATTTCTCTATTTCATTTCTCCGCTTTTAATTTCTCTTTCATTTCTCCGCTTTTCATTTCTCCATTTCCATTCCCAAACTTTAATTTCTCCATTTTTAATTTCTCCATTTCCATTTCCATTCCTCCACTTTAATTTCTCCATTTCCATTTCTCCATTTTTAATTCCTCCATTTCCATTTCCTAAACTTTAATTTCTCCATTTTTAATTTCTCCATTTTTAATTTCTCCATTTCCATTTCTCCATTTCCACTCCTAAACTTTAATTTCCCCGTTTTTAATTAATTTCTCCATTTCCATTTCCATTTCCATTCCTTCCCAAACTTTAATTTCTCCATTTTTAACTCTTCCATTTCCATTCCTTAACTTTAATTTCTCCATTTTTAATTTCTCCATTTTTAATTTCTCCATTTCCATTTCCACTCCTAAACTTTAATTTCCCCGTTTTTAATTAATTTCTCCGTTTCCGTTTCCATTTCCATTTCCACTCCTAAACTTTAATTTCCCCATTTTGAATTTCTCCATTTCCATTTCCATTTCCATTTCCATTCCTCCACTTTAATTTCTCCATTTCCATTTCTTCATTTTTAATTTCTCCATTTCCATTTCTCTATTTCCACTCCTAAACTTTAATTTCCCCGTTTTTAATTAATTCCTCCATTTCCATTTCCATTTCCATTTCCACTCCTAAACTTTAATTTCCCCGTTTTTAATTAATTCCTCCATTTCCATTTCCGTTTCCATTTCCATTTCCACTCCTAAACTTTAATTTCCCCGTTTATTAATTAATTTCTCCATTTCCGTTTCCATTTCCATTTCCACTCCTAAACTTTAATTTCCCCGTTTATTAATTAATTTCTCCATTTCCATTTCCATTCCTCCACTTTAATTTCTCCATTTCCATTTCTATTTCCATTCCTAAATTTCAATTTCTCCACTTTAATTTCCCCGTTTATTAATTAATTTCTCCATTTCCATTTCCACTCCCAAACTTTAATTTCCCCGTTTATTAATTAATTTCTCCGTTTCCGTTCCCCCTCCCTCCCCCCGAGCCGCTCGCGCCGAGTCCCGTCCGCCCGAACGCGAAACTTTCCCGCGCGCCGGAACAACGGGAACCAAAAAGCGGAAAAATAAATTTAAAAAAAAAAAAGAAAAAAAATTAGAAATAACAATAAAGCAGAAAACGAAGAAGGGAGAGCGCGGCGCTTTCGGTCACTCCTTCCTCTCCTCGTCGGCGTCGTCGCGTTTTTCCTCCTTGGCGAGGCCGTCGGGGGCTCCCCCCGCTCTTCCTCCTCCTCCTCCTCCTCCTCCTCCTCCTCCTGCCGCTGCCGCGGTCCCGGTCCCGGTGCCGGCGGTGCCGGTGGCGGTGGCGGCCAGGCCGGAGCTCAGGTTCGTTTCCTTTTTCCATTTCATGCGGCGGTTCTGGAACCAGATTTTGATCTGGCGCTCGGTGAGGCAGAGCGCGTTGGCGATCTCGATCCTTCTCCGCCGGGTCAGGTACCGGTTGAAGTGGAATTCCTTCTCCAGCTCCAGCGTTTGGTACCGGGAGTAAATCTGGCGGCCCCGGCGGCGATCCGCGCCGTAGCCGACTCCTGGGAACGACAAAAAAAACAAAAAAAACCCCAAAAAAACAGCGAAAAAAGAAAAAAAATTAAACCGATAAATAAACAAATCGAACCGTTCGTTGATGCCCCACCCTTCCTCCTCATCCTCATCATCATCCTCATCATCCCCCGTGCGCGGGAGAAAAGAAAAAAAAATTAAATCAATCAATAAAGAAATGGAATTCCAGCGTTTCGTCTCGGTTCGGACAAGGAAAAAAGAAAAAAATTTAAATGGATGAAGAAATCGAAACTTTTCGTTGATGCCCCACCCTTCCTCCTCATCCTCCTCATCCTCTTCCTCCCCGCGTGGCGGAAAAGAAAAATAAATAGATAAATAAATAAATAAATAAATAAATGAATAAATGGAATTCCAGCGTTTCGTCTCGGTTCGGAAAAACAAACAAAAAAAAAATTTAAATCGATGAAGAAACCGAAACTTTTCGTTGATGCCCCACCCTTCCTCCTCCTCATCCTCCTCATCCTCCTCATCCTCTTCTTCCTCCCCCCCGTGCGCGGGGGGAAAAGAGAAAAAATTAAATAAATAAATGATAAAAATCAATGGAATTCCAGCGTTTCGTCTCGGTTGGGACAAGGGGAAAAAAAAAAAAAGATGAAAAATGGGAATAAATCAAAGAGGGAAGAGGCGGCGAGAGGGAGCGGGAAAGGGGCTGAGCAGGGGCGTGAATCGGAAGGGGTTAGGACGGGTTTTAAAGGGGTTTTTAAAGGGGGTTTTTGATTTTAAAGGGGTTTTTAAAAGGGGTTTTAATTTTAAAGTGTTTTTTTAAAGGGGGGTTTTTAATTTTAAAGTGTTTTTTTAAGGGGGTTTTTGATTTTAAAGGGGTTTTTTTAAAGGGGGTTTTAATTTTAAAGGGGTTTTTTAAAGGGGGTTTTAATTTTAAAGGGGTTTTTTAAAGGGGTTTTTGATTTTAAAGGGTTTTTTTAAAGGGGGTTTTAATTTTAAAGTGTTTTTTTAAAGGGGGTTTTTAATTTTAAAGTGTTTTTTTAAAGGGGTTTTTAATTTTAAAGGGGTTTTTTAAAGGGGGTTTTAATTTTAAAGTGTTTTTTTAAAGGGGGTTTTTAATTTTAAAGGGGTTTTTTAAAGGGGTTTTTAATTTTAAAGTGTTTTTTTAAAGGGGTTTTTGATTTTAAAGTGGTTTTTTAAAGGGGGTTTTAATTTTAAAGGGGTTTTTAAAGGGGTTTTTAATTTTAAAGTGTTTTTTTAGAGGGGGTTTTTAATTTTAAAGTGGTTTTTTAAAGGGGGTTTTAATTTTAAAGTGTTTTTTTAAAGGGGGTTTTAATTTTAAAGGGGTTTTTAAAGGGGTTTTTAATTTTAAAGTGTTTTTTTAAAGGGGGTTTTAATTTTAAAGTGATTTTTTAAAGGGGGTTTTTAATTTTAAAGGGGTTTTTAAAGGGGGTTTTAATTTTAAAGGGGTTTTTTAAAGGGGTTTTTGATTTTAAAGGGTTTTTTTTAAGGGTTTGGAGGAGTTTTAAAGGGTTTGGGGTGGTTTTTAAAGGGGTTTAGGCCGGGTTTTAAAGGGGTTTGGAGGGGTTTTTATGGAGTTTAAAGGGGTTTTAAAGGGGTTTTTAAGGCGATTTTAAGGGGTTTAGGCCGCGTTTTTAAAGGGGTTTTTAAAGGGTTTGGGTGGGGTTTTGGGGGGGTTTAGGCAAGATTTTATTGGGGTTTAGGCGCGATTGTAAACAAGTTTGGACAAGATTTTAAAGAGATTTAGGCACGATTTTAAAGAGGTTTGGACGAAATTTTAAAGGATTTTTTCCTTTTAAAAGGGGTTTGGACGAGATTTTAAAGGGGTTTAGACACGATTTAGAAATTTTAAATTGGTTTAAACACGATTTTAAACGAGTTTGAACAAGATTTTAAAGGGGTTTAGACACGATTTAGAAATTTTAAAGGGGTTTAAACACGATTTTAAACGAGTTTGAACAAGATTTTAAAGGGGTTTAGACACGATTTAGAAATTTTAAATTGGTTTAGACACGATTAAAAAATTTTAAAGGGATTTAAACACGATTTTAAACGAGTTTGGACAAGATTTTGGGAGGTTTAAACAACATTTTAAAGGGATTCAGAGCAGATTTTAAAGGGGTTTACAGAAGATTTTGGCGGGTTTAGCCCGGGTTTAATTTAAGTTTTGGTTCAGCCAAAAGTTTGGAGGGGCTCGGGGCCGGGTTTTGAGAGTTTAAAATCAGATTTTTGGGGGGTTTTAGCCCAAATTTTGGGGGGTTTTAGTCCAGATTTTGGGGAGTTTTAGCCCAAATTTTGGGGGGTTTTAGCCCAAATTTTGGGGGATTTTAGTCCAGATTTTGGGGGGTTTTAGCCCAAATTTTGAGGGGTTTCAGTCAAGTTTTTAGGGTTTAAACTCAGATTTTTGGGGGGATTTTAGCCCAAATTTTGGGGGGTTTGAGGGTTTAAACTCAGATTTTTGGGGGGATTTTAGCCCAAATTTTGGGGGGTTTGGGTCAAGGTTTTGAAAATTTAAAATCAGATTTTTGGGGGGGGGGTTTTAGGCCGAGCTCTGCCGCGTTTTAACCCGGATATTGGGGGGGTTTAGGCCGGATTTGGAAAATTTAAAACCGGGATTTGCGGGGATTTAGGCGGGAATTTGAGGAATTTTTTAGGCCAAATGTCGCGGGGTTTTAGCTCAGATTTTGGCGGGTCGAAATCTGGATTTTTGCAGGGTCGAAATCTGGATTTTTTGGGGGGTTTCGCTCAGATTTTACGGGGTTTTAACCCGGATTTTATGGGGTTTTGACCCGGATTTTATGGGGTTGTAACTCAAATTTTGGGGTATTTTAACCCAGATTTTGGGGTATTTTTAACCCAGATTTTGCCCGGTTTAAACCCCAATTTTGCGAGGTTTTAGCCCGAATTTCACGCGGTTTAAACCCCAATTTTGCGAGGTTTTAGCCCGAATTTCACGCGGTTTAAACCCCAATTTTGCGAGGTTTTAGCCCGAATTTCACGCGGTTTAAACCCAAGTTTTGCGGGGATTTATCGCAGATTTTTTCCCTGAAATTCCGCGGATTTGGGGGAACCGGGGACGGCGAGGAAGCCCCAAACCCCTAAAAAATCAAAATATAAAAACCAAAATAAAAGACAACAACAAAAGAAAAGAAAAAAAATAAAATTAAAAAAAAAAACAAAATAAAAAACCCAAATAAAAACCCCAAAAATAAAACCCCTCCAAAAATAATGATAGAAAACCCAAAAATAAAAATAAAAAAAACCCACAAAATTAAAAAAAAAAAATTAAAAAAAAAGAAAAAAACACAAAATAATAAAAAAAACCAAAATAAAAGAAAATAAAACGAAATAAAAGAAAATAAAACGAAATAAAAACTTTTATTTTCCCGCGCTCAGTTTTTTTTTTATTTTCACTCCCCGCTCTCCCCCTCAGCGCTTTTTTTTTATTTTATTTATTTTCGTTTCCTTTAATTCTCTTTTTTTTTTTTTTTTACGAGCTCCGATATTTCCGAGCTTTTAATTAGAACCGACTTTAACGAGGCCGAGGCTGAAAGAGCGGCGGGGAGGAAGGAAAAAAAGAAAAAGGGGAATGATGGTTTTTATGGGTTTTTATTGGTTTTTTTTATGGGTTTTTATTGTTTTTATGGTTTTTATGGGGCCATAAAAGGGGGAGGAGAGGCGGGAAAAGCCGTAAAAGGGCGAGAGTTGGTCGGGATTGATCGCGGCGAGGGGGGGACGATACACGGGAAAGGAGGGCCGAAAATAAAGGGAAATAAGGGAAATAAAGGGGAATAAAGGGGGGATAAAGGGGGAAATAAGGGGGAAAATAAGGGGGAAAATAAGGGGGAAATAAAGGGGGAATAATGGGGGAAATAAGGGGGAAATAAATGGAAAATAAGGGGGAAATAAGGGGGAAAATAAGGGGGGAAATAAGGGGGAATAAAGGGAAAATAAAGGGGAAAATAAGGGGGGAATAAGGGGGGAATAAAGGGAAAATAAGGGGGAAAGAAATGGAAAATAAGGGGGAAATAAGGGGAAATAAATGGAAAATAAGGGGAAAATAAGGGGGGAATAAGGGGGAAATAAGGGGGGGAATAAATGGAAAATAAGGGAGGAATAAAGGGAAAATAAGGGGGAAATAAATATAAAATAAGGGGGAAAATAAGGGAAAATAAGGGGGAAATAAATGGAAAATAAAGGGGGAAATAAAGGGGGGATAAATGGAAAATAAGGGGGGAATAAGGGGGAAAATAAGGGGAAAATAAATAGAAAATAAGGGGGAAAATAAGGGAAGAAGAAATGGAAAATAAGGGGGAAATAAGGGGGAATAAATGGAAAATAAGGGGGAAATAAAGGGGAAGAAATGGAAAATAAGGGGGAAATAAATGGAAAATAAGGGGAAAATAAGGGGGAAATAAATAGAAAATAAGGGGGAAATAAAGGGAAAATACGGGGGAAAATAAGGGGGAAATAAATGGAAAATAAGGGAAAATAAGGGGGAAATAAATAGAAAATAAGGGGGAAATAAAGGGAAAATACGGGGGAAAATAAGGGGGAAATAAGGGGGGAAGAAATGGAAAATAAGGGGAAAATAAATTAAAAATAAGGGGGGAATAAAGGGAAAATAAGGGGGAAAGAAATGGAAATAAGGGGAAAAGAAATAAAAAATAAGGGGAAAAGAAGGGGAAAATAAGGGGAAAAGAAGGGTAAAAGAAATAAAAAATAAGGGGGAAATAAATAAAAAATAAGGGGGAAAGAAATAAAAAATAAGGGGGAAATAAGGGGAAAATAAATTTAAAATAAGGGGGAAAATAAGGGGAAAATAAGGGGAAAAGAAATAAAAAATAAGGGGAAAATAAATTAAAAATAAGGGGGAAATAAGGGGAAAAGAAATTAAAAATAAGGGGAAAATCAATAAAAAATAAGGGGAAAATAAGGGGAAAATAAATTTAAAATAAGGGGGGAAATAAATAGAAAATAAGGGGGGAAATAAATTAAAAATAAGGGGAAAATAAGGGGAAATAAATAAAAAATAAGGGAAAAATAAGGGGAAAATTAAGGGAAAAATGAGTGAAAAATAAATTAAAAATAAGGAAAAAATAAGTGAAAAATGAGAGAAAAAATAAGAAAAAAAAAGTTAAAAATAAGCAAAAATTAAGCCAAAAATAAGGAAAAAATAAGCAAAAAATTAAGTGAAAACTAAGTGAAAAATAGGTAAAAAGTAAATAAAAATGTAAATTAAAAATGCATTTAAAAATACATTAAAAATACATTTAAAATAGATTAAAATACATTAAAAATTCATAAAAAATAGATTAAAAATACATTAAAAATACATAAAATATAGATTAAAAATGCATAGAAAATAGCTAAAAAATAAACAAAAATAGGTAAAAAATACCTAAAAATTGGCTAAAAATAAATAAAAAATACATTAAAAATGGCTAAAAAATAGCGAAAAAATAAATTAAAAATAGCCAATAAATAAATAAAATACAGCTTAAAAATAGCTAAAAAATGGCTAAAAATGGATAGAAAATAGCTAAAAAAATAGATTTAAAATAGCTAAAAAATAAATAAAAAATACATAAATTATAGATAAAAAGGGCTAAAAAATAGCTGGAAAATAGCTAAAAAATAACTAAAAATGGCTAAAAAATAGATTTGAAATAGATAAAAAATAAATAATAGGTACATAAAACATAGATAGAAATGGCTAAAAAATAGCTAAAAAATAACTGAAAATGGCTAAAAAATAGGTGAAAAATAGCTAAAAATTAGATTTAAAATAGCTAAAAAAATAACTAAAAAATAAATTAAAAATACATAAAATATAGATAAAAATGGCTAAAAAATAGGTTAAAAATAGCGAAAAAATAGCTAAAAAAACCTGAAAAATAACTAAAAAGTAACTAAAAAATAACTGAAAAATGGCTAAAAAATAGCCAAAAAATAGCTAAAAAAATAACTAAAAAATAAATAAAAATTACATATAATATAGATAAAAATGGCTAAAGAATAGCTAAAAAATAGCTAAAAAATGGCTAAAAAATCGCTAAAAAATCGCTAAAAAATAGCTAAAAAATAACTAAAAAATAACTGAAAAATAACTGAAAAATGGCTAAAAAATGGCTAAAAAATCGCTAAAAAATGGCTTAAAAATAGCTAAAAAATAACTAAAAAATAACTAAGAAATAACCAAAAAATAACTAAAAAATAACTGAAAAGTAACTGAAAAATGGCTAAAAAATCGCTAAAAATGGCTAAAAAATCGCTAAAAAATGGCTAAAAAATAGCTAAAAAATGGCTTAAAAATAGCTAAAAAATAACTAAGAAATAACTAAAAAATAACTGAAAAATAACTGAAAAATGGCTAAAAAATAGCTAAAAATGGCTAAAAAATCGCTAAAAAATAGCTAAAAAATGGCTTAAAAATAGCTAAAAAATAGCTAAAAATAACTAAGAAATAACTGAAAAATAACTGAAAAATGGCTAAAAAAATAGCTAAAAATGGCTAAAAAATCGCTAAAAAATCGCTAAAATGGCTAAAAAATCGCTAAAAAATAGCTAAAAAATAACTGAAAAATAGCTAGAAAATAGCTAAAAAATCGCTAAAAAATAGCTAAAAAATGGCTTAAAAATGGCTTAAAAATAGCTAAAAAATAACTAAAAAATAACTAAAAAATAACTCAAAAATGGCTAAAAAATAGCTAAAAATAGCTTAAAATATAGCAAAAAAATAGCAAAAAAAGTCGCAAAAAAATGGCTAAAAAACAGCTTAGAAACCATCTAAAAACCAGGACTAAATCCCAACCCAAAAAAAAATAAAAACCCGCCAAGAAACGCAGACGCAGCGAGAGAAACCAGCGCGAGCCCGAGCGGAGGAAAGTAAAAAGCGCGTTAAGAGAAGGAAATGCTAAAGGAGAATTTCGCTCTCTCACTCACCGCTGTGCGAGTTCATCCTCTGCATCCAGGGGTAAATCTGGATCCCCGCTTTGTGCTCCTGCCCCGCCGCCGCCGCTCCCGCCGCTGCCGCCGCCGCCCCGGCGCGGTTCTGCTCCGCTCCGAACTCGTGTCCCACGGCAGCCGCGACCCCGACGGGCCCCCCGGGGCTGGGCCGGTGCCCCGGGGCCGCGTCTTTCTCGGGGTAGAACGGGCCGGAGGAGTAGTCGTAGGGCGAGCGCGAGCCGAAGACCACGGCGCCGTCCTGGCCCGGGTAAAAGGGCGCGGCCGGGTAGAGGCGGCCCGTGGCCACGGGCGAGCCGTAGCCCGGCAGGTGCCGAACGGCCTCGTACGGCGCCGAGTTGAGCGGCACGTTCGGAACCACGTCCTGGGCCCCGCCGAGGTGGTGGCACGACAGCGACGCGTTGGGGAAATAGGAATTCATGGCCAGGGACGGCGGGGAGGAAGAGGAGGAGGAGGAGGAGGAGGAGGGGGGAGCGTTTGGGGGTTTTTGGGGGGTTTGTTTCGATTTTTTTTTCGCCTTTTTTTTGGAGGGTTTTTAGGCCTTTTTTCGCCTTTTTGGGGGGCTTCTTTCTCCTTTTTTCGGCCTTTTTTAGTCCTTTTTTTCTCCTTTTTTAGGCCTTTTTTCCTCCTTTTTTAGTCCTTTTTTCCTCCTTTTTTAGTCCTTTTTTAGTCCTTTTTTAGGCCTTTTTTCCTCCTTCTTTAGTCCTTTTTTTCTCCTTTTTTAGGCCTTTTTTCCTCCTTTTTAAGTCCTTTTTTAGGCCTTTTTTCCTCCTTCTTTAGTCCTTTTTTCCTCCTTTTTTGGAGGGTTTTTTCCTCCTTTTTTAGTCCTTTTTTCCTCCTTTTTTAGTCCTTTTTTCCTCCTTTTTTGGGGTTTTTTCCTCCTTTTTTAGTCCTTTTTTCCTCCTTTTTTGGGGTTTTTTCCTCCTTTTTTAGTCCTTTTTTCCTCCTTTTTTCGTCCTTTTTTCCTCCTTTTTTAGTCCTTTTTTCCTCCTTTTTTAGTCCTTTTTTCCTCCTTTTTTAGTCCTTTTTCCCTCCTTTTCTCGGCCTTTTTTCCTCCTTTTTTTAGTCCTTTTCCCCTCCTTTTTTTGGCCTTTTCTCCGCTCTTTTTTCTTCTTTTACTTGAGGGTTTTGAGTCCTTTTTTCTCCCTTTTTAGGCCTTTTTTCCCCTCTTTTTTCTTCCTTTACTTGAGGTTTTTTACTGCTTTTTTCCTCCTTTTTTGGTCTTTTTTCCTCCTTTTTTAATTCTTTTTTTTCTCCTTTTTTTGGCCTTTTCTCGCTCTCTTCTCGCTCTTTTTTCCTCCTTTCCTGTTTTTTTTTTTTTCTCCTTTTCTTGTCCTTTTATTGCTCTTTTCTCGCTCTTTTCGCCTCCTTTTTTTGGCCTTTTCGCCGCTGTTTTCTTCCTTTACTTGAGTTTTTTTAGTCCTTTTCCCCTCCTTTTTTTGGGTTTTTTTCTCCCTTTTTTTGGCCTTTTCTCCGCTCTTTTTTTCGCCTTTTTTTTTGAGGTTTTTCAATCCTTTTTTCCTCCTTTTTTGGGCCTTTTTTTGCTGTTTTCTCGCTCTTTTTAAATCCTTTTCTTGGCCTTTTTTCCGCTCTTTTTTCCGCCTTTTCTTCAGGTTTTTTAGTCCCTTTTTCCTCCTTTTTGGGGATTTTTTTTCTCCTTTTTTGGGCCTTTTTTTGCTCTTTTCTCGCTCTTTTTTCCTCCTTTTTTTGCCCTTTTCCTCGTCCTTTTTACTCCTTTTTTTTGGCCTTTTCTTCCTCCTTTTTTCCTGCTTTTTATTCCTTTTTTGTCCTTTTTTCCTTCTTTTTTTCCTCCTCTTTTAGTTTTTTACCTCCTTTGTTTTTGGGGATTTTTTCTCCTTTTTCTCTCCTTTATTCCTCCTTTTTTTTCGGTTTTTTCTCTCCTCTTTTTCCGTTTTCTTCTCCTTTTTTTTCGTTTTTTTTTCTCCTTTTCTTCTTCTTTATTTTCGATCCTTTTTCTCTCCTTTAATTCTCTTTTTTTTCTCCTTTATTTCTCCTTTTTTCTTCTTTTTTCCCCCGTTTTTTCTCCTTTTTTCTTCTTTTTTCCTCCTTTCTTTTTTTTTTCCTTTTCACTCTTCTATTTTCTCATCTGGCCGCTCCTGAATTTTTTTTTTATTCCTCTTTTCCTTTATTTCACCTTTTTCTCCATTTATCTCCTGATCTTTTTCTTCATTTGTCCCTTTTCTCTTTCCCTCGATTTCTCCGTCCCTTAATCCGTTTATTCCTCTATTTCCCCATTTATTTCCTCCTCCAGTTCTTCAATTTCTTCCTCAATTTCTTCAATTTTTCCTCAATTTATTCCTCACTTTTTTCCTGATTTTCTCCCTCTCCCCTTCTCGTTTTTTAATTTCCTCAATTATTTCCTCTCCTATTCCCTCCCCGATTTTTTCCTCTTTATTTCCTATTTTTCCTTTATTTTCCCCTTAATTTTCCTCTTCTTTTCCCCTTAATTTTCCTTTTCTTTTCCCTTTATTTTCCTTTTCTTTCCCCTAATTTTTCCTTTTCTCTTCCCTAATTTTTCCTTTTCTCTTCCCTATTTTTTCTTTTTCTTTTCCCTGATTTTTCCTTTTAGTTTCCCTTTTATTTTCCTTTTCTTTTCCCTAATTTTTCCTTTTCTCTTCCCTAAATTTTCCTTTTCTTTTCCCTTTATTTTCCTTTTCTTTTCCCTTTATTTTCCTTTTCTTTTCCCTTTATTTTCCTTTTCTTTCCCCTGATTTTTCCTTTTCTTTCCCCTAATTTTTCCTTTTCTTTTCCCTCTATTCCTCCTCCAACTTTCCCTCTCTTCTCCTTTTATTCCCCTTTAATTTCCCTTTTATTTTCCTTTTATTTCCCTTTAATTTCCCTTTTATTCTCCTTTTATTTCCCTTTAATTTCCCTTTTATTTCCCTTTTATTTCCCTTTTATTTCCCTCTATTTCCATTTAATCCCCCCCTTTCCTCCCCCCAATAATTTAAATTTCCGTCTCCATCCCCCCCCCCTTCCTCAACTACATTAAATAAAAAAAAATTAAATTTTTTTTTTTAAATTTTTTCCTTCTTTCCCTCGATCTCTCCCTCTCTCTATTTTTTTTTTATTTATAGAAATAAATATATTTTGGGGGGTTTATTTTGGTGGGTAATTCCCGGTTTCTTTTCATGTTCGGGGGGTTTCCGCAGTTTCAGGGCTGGCAAGTAGAGGATGGTTATAGCGAGCGCGGCCCGCGGGACGGACAGACGGACGCGCCCACGTGACCCCGGCCCGGCCAATGGCGAGGCGCCGTTCTCACCCCCCCAAAAAAAAAAAAAAAAAAAAAAAAAAAAAAAAAAAAAAAAAAAAACCTTTTTTTTTTTTTTTTTTTTTTTGGTAATTATTATGATTTTTTTTTTTTTATTTTTTTTCCCCCTCCTCATCCCCAAAAGCGACGGGAAGGGGAGAGAAGGAAAGGCGGAGAAAAGAAATTCCGAATAAATTGAATTTCTTTTACTCCAAAAGAAAAAAATTAAATTTTTTTTATTGTTATTCTTTTTTTTTGGAGGGTGAGAGCGCTCGGGGCTTTTTTTTTTTTCCGTTCGGGGGAAATCGCCGCTTTTATTTTATTTATTTATTTATTTTTTTTAATCCGCGCTCTTAACTTTTATTTTTTTTATTATTATTATTATTATTATTATTTTACTTTATGGGGTTTTAATTATTTATTTAATTATTTTTCTAATTCCCTTTCTCATTCCTTTCCTCATTCCTTTCCTAATTAATTTTCTAATTAATTTTCTATTTTTTTGTCTAATTTTTTTCCTAATTATTTTCCTAATTATTTTCCTAATTATTTTCCTAATTCCTTTCCTAATTCCTTTCCCAATTATTTTCACAATTCTATTTCTAATTCTATTTCTAATTCTATTTCTAATTCTATTTCTAATTCTTTTCCTAATTCCTTTCCTAATTCCTTTCCTAATTAATTTCTTCATTTATTTCCCAACTCTTTTTCCAAATCCTTTCAAAAATCGCTTTTTTAACTCTTTTTTTTTTTTTTTAAATCACTTTTTAATTTTTTTCCCCCCACCCTCCTCCTCCTCATTCCTCCCGTGCTTTTCCCCTCCTCTTTTATTTTTAAAAAAAAAAATAAATTTAATTTATTTCTTATTTTCTCTCTCTTTCTTTACAGGGATTCCCCTCATTCCTGCACGCACCGATGTTTAATTATTTTATTTTATTTTATTTATTTATTTTATTTTAGTTATTTTAGTTATTTTATTTATTTTATTTTATTTTTTTATTTCGTTTTATTTCATCTCATTTTATTTTATTGCTTTTATTTCTTTTATCTTATTTATTTTACTTATTTCATTTATTTTTTTAACGATTATAAACTTTATTATTCTTCCAATTATCCCCAAATAAAAGCGGCCCCGCAATAAATCTCGGCAGGAAATGAACCCATAAATTATCCTCACTCTCCCTTTTTTAAAATTTATTTTAATTTTCTTTTAACCTTTTCTTTCAATTTAATTCCAATTTTTTACCCCTTTTTTTTTTTAATTTTATTTTATTTTTCATTTCTCCCGTTCTGGAATATTTTAGGATTTAAAAGCGGGGGGGATTAATTCTAATTAAAAAGAAATAAAAAGGAAGAAAAGGGAAAAAAAAAAAATTAAATTTTTTTAAAAGGGGGAAAAGGGGGGGGGGGATGAAAATGGCGACCGGGATCGGGAAAGTCCGGGCGGAAATTTTGGGATAAAAAAATGGAATTTTAGGGAAAAAAAAATTTAAAAAAAATCCCAAATCCTCCCCGGGATGGGAATTTGGGATTTCTCCCCTTTTTTTTTTTTTTTTTTTTTTTTTTTAAATGGGATTTATGGAAGAAAAAACTAAAAATAAATGCAAATAAAAATGGGATTTCGCGTGGGGGAAGAGCGGCGGCGCCTCCGAATCCCCAAAACTTTGGGAAGGGATAAAAAAAAATCTCAATTTCACCCCAAAAAAACCCAAAAAAACCCCAAAAATCGGGATTTGCTGCGTCCTCGTCATTCGCGTTAAAAATAAATTTAAAATAATTTAAAAATTAATTTTAAAAAAAATCCGATTATTGCGGGGGAACCCTCGGCCTCCTCCTCCTCCTCCTCGCGGCCGCTTTTTCTTGGTTTTATTTTTTAAAAAATGAAATAAAATAAAATAAAATAAAACAAAATAAAACCAAACCCCCTCGGTTAAAAAAATAAATTCGTGGCTTCCCTGGAGCCAATTCTGGATTTTTTTTTTTTTTTTAAATAAACGTCTTCTTTTTTTTTTACCCAAATATTTTTATTTTTATTTTCTTTTTTTAACCCCAATATTTTTCTTTTTTATACGTTTTTAACCCAATGGTTTTAACCCAAATATTTTCCATTTTTTCCCCTTTTTAACCCCAAATATTTTCCTTTTTTTTTCCTTTTTAGACCCAAATATTTTTATTTTTTTCCCTTTTTTTTACCCCAAATATTTTCCTCTTTTTTTTCCTTTTTTTTTTCCCCAAATATTTTCCTTTTTTTGTCCTTTTTTTACCCCAAATATTTTCCTCTTTTTCCCCTTTTTTACACCCAAATATTTTCCTTTTTTTAAACCCAAATATTCCTTTTTTCCCCCTTTTTTAACCCCAAATATTTTCCTTTTTTTCCTTTTTAAAACCCAAATATTTTCCTTTATTTTCCCCTTTTTTTACCCCAAATATTTTCCTTTTTTTCCTTTTTTTACCCCAAATATTTTCCTTTATTTTCCTTTTTTAAACCCAAATATTTTCCTTTATTTTCCCTTTTTTTTTACCCCAAATATTTTCCTTTTTTTAAACCCAAATATTTCTTTTTTTCCTTTTTTCGCCCCAAATATTTTCCTTTTTTTCCCTTTTTTTACCCCAAGTATTTTCCCTTTTTTCCCCTTTTTTAACCCGGACAAAAAACCCCGAATTTTTTATTTTTGTTTTTATTTTTGATTTTTTATTTTCATTTAATTTCGGGGAGGGGCCGGGGGGGTCCCCGGATGCCGCAGGATTTTTATTTTTATTTTTATTTTTATTTTTATTTTTATTTTTATTTTTATTTTTATTTTTATTTTTATGTTCTTTTTCCTCCGGGGCCAACAAAGCGAAGCCGCCAATGGCAGCAATAAAACCATAAACCGGGGCGAGCAGGAAAAACACCCAAAAAACACAAAAAACACCCAAAAAAACAAAAAAAAACACGAAAAAAAACACAAAAAAATTCCCAAAAAATTCCAAAAAACCCACGCAGAAAACAGCCCAAAAAAACATAAAAAACCACCCAAAAAACACCGAAAAAACAAAAAAAAACCAGAAAAAAAACACACAAAAAAATTCCCAAAAAATTCCAAAAAAAACCCACGCAGAAAACAGCCCAAAAAACCAAAAAACCACCCAAAAACCACAAAAAACACCGAAAAAACAAAAAAAAACAGAAAAAAAACACACAGAAAAATTTAAAAAAAAATACCAAAAAACCACGCAGAAAACAGCCCAAAAAAACATAAAAAAACACCGAAAAAACACAAAAAACACCGAAAAAACAAAAAAAACAGAATAAAAACCACACAAAAAATTCCCAAAAAAATTCCAAAAAACCCAAGCAGAAAACAGCCCAAAAAAACATAAAAAAACACCCAAAAAACACAAAAAATACCGAAAAAACAAAAAAAAAACCAGAAAAAAAACACACAAAAAAATTCAAAAAAAATACCAAAAAACCCACGCAGAAAACAGCCCAAAAAAACATTAAAAAACACCCAAAAACCACAAAAAACACAAAAAAAAAAAACCAGAAAAAAACACACCAAAAAATTCAAAAAAAATACCAAAAAACCCACGCAGAAAACAGCCCAAAAAAACATAAAAAAACACCCAAAAAACACAAAAAACACCGAAAAAACAAAAAAAAAACAGAAAAAAAACACACAAAAAAATTCCAAAAAAACCCCAAAAAACCCACGCAGAAAACAGCCCAAAAAACCATAAAAAAACACCCAAAAAACCAAAAAAAAAACCAAAAAACACACAAAAAACAAAAAAAAACAAACCAAAAAAACACGCAAAAAATTTCCCAAAAAATACCAAAAAACCCACGCAGAAAACAGCCCAAAAAACCATTTAAAAAAACATAAAAAAACACCCAAAAAACACAAAAAACACCGAAAAAAACAAAAAAAACCACCGAAAAAAACACACAAAAAAATTCCAAAAAAATTAAAAATAACCTAAAAATCCCACGTAGAGAACAGCCAAAAAAAACCCACAAAAACCACACAAAAACCACAAAAACCACACAAAAAATACAAAAAACACACAAAAAACACACCCAAAAATCCACAAAAAATCCCAAAAAACCACCAAAAAGGACACTCAGAAAAGAGCCAAAAAACCCACAAAAAACACCAAAAAACCACCAAAAGAACCCACCAAAAATCCACCAAAAAATCCACAAAAAAACCCCAAAACACGAAAAAACCCCAAGCAGAAAACAGCCAAAAAAAACCCACAAAAAACACCCGAAAAACACAAAAAAACCCGAAAAACAACCAGAAAAAACACAGAAAATACACAAAAAAAAACCTCAGAAAAAAAACACCCAAAAAACCACAAAAACACCCCAAAAAAACCAGAAAAAAACCACAAAACCCGCCCTAAAATAATTTTTAAAAACCACAAAATAACCCTCGCAGGAAACACCAAAAAAAGCCACAAAAATCACAAAAAAAATTTAAAAAAAACCAGAAAAAACACCCAAAAAATGGCAAAAAACCACGAAAAAAACACCCCAAAAACCACAAAAAAAACCACCCAAAAAATCCGCAAAACGCACCCAAAAAATTCCAAAAAAACCCCAAAAAAAGCCACAAAAATCCCACAAAAAACACCCAAAAATGCCAAAAAAAACCGCAAAAGAAAACACACCAAAACCACCCAAAAATTAAAAAAAAAACGCACAAAAAAATCCACAAAAAACACCCCAAAATTAAAAAAAAACACAGAAAAACCTCGCAGAAAACACCCGAAAAAAACCCAAATAAAACCCGAATAAAACCAGGGAAAAAAACACGGAAAAAAACTTTAAAAAACCACAAAAACCACCCCAAAAAACCAGGAAAAAACACAAAAAAACCCACAAGAAACCCCCGAAATAACCATAAAAATACCCCCAAAAAACTCATTAAAAATCCCCAAAATAACCGCGAAAAATACAAAAAATTCTCCCCAAATACCCCCAAAAACTCAGAAAAAAATGCCAAAAAAATCACAAAAACCATCCAAAATCACCACGGGAATATCCAAAAAAAAATTCACCAAAAATATCCAAAAAATACCCAAAAAATCCACAAAAACAACCCCCAAAAAACCCAAAAATACCCAAAAAAATCCGAAAAAAAAACCCCAAAAAACCCAAAAATACCCCCAAAAAATCCGAAAAAATCCCCCCAAAACCCCCCAAAAATACAAAAAAAAAATCCACAAAAAATCCCCAAAAATCGGGAATTTTGGGGGAATTTTTGAGGAATTTCGGGGATTTTTTGGGATTTTTTTGGGAATTTCGGGGCGTCCCAAACGTGGCGGGAATTTCCTTTTTTTATTCCTTAAATTTCGATTTTTTTTCCTGATTTTTTCCCCCTTTTTTTGCTTCTTCCCTTTCATTTTTCCCCCTTTTTATTTCTCCTTTTTTTCCTCCTTTTTCCTCCTTTTCTTTTTTTCGCTTTTTTCCCTTTTTTTTGGCCTCTTTTTTTTTTTTAATGTTTATTTTTATTTTTATGTTCATTTTTATGTTTATGTTTTATTTTTATGTTCATTTTTATTTTTATGTTCATTTTTATTTTTATGTTTATTTTTATTTTTATGTTTATGTTTATTTTTATTTTTACTTTTATTTTTATTCTTATTTCTATTTCTATTCCTATTTTTATTTCTACATTTATTTTCATTTCTGCCTTTATTTCTCTTTTCATTTCTACTCTTTTTCCTATTTCTATTTTATTCCCATTTCCGTCTCTATTCCTGTTTTTATTTTTATTTTTTTTCCCTTTTTTTCCCCTTTCTTTATTCCACCTTTTTTTTTTTTTTTAAAAATACCTCTTTATATTTTTATTTATTTTATTTTTATTTTTTCCTTCCCCCAAGGGATTAAAGGCGAGATCCCGGGGAAGTTTTAATTGTTTTACGACTTCTCTAAAACCCTAAAACTCCGTTTATTGCCAGCACAAACCGGCGGCCGGAAAAAAACAAAAATAAAATAATAAAAATAATAAATAAATTAAAATCTTTTTTTTTTATTTTGGTGAGGCAAAAAAAAACCCAAAAAAATTGAATTAAAAATAAAAAAATCCGTCAAAAATCTGATTTTTAATCGGATTTTTGACGCGTTTAAATCGCATTTTCGGGTTTTTTTATCCCATTTAAAACCGGAATTTTTTATTTTTTATTTTTTATTTTTTATTTTTTATTTTTTATTTTTTATTTTTTATTTTTTATTTTTTATTTTTTATTTGATTTGATTTTTGGTGCCCTGGAGGAGACGGGGTTGGAATTTTGGGGCGATTTTTGGGGATTTTGGGGATTTTGGGATCGGGGGCAGATCTTGGATTAAATAAAGGGCGAGAGCGGCGCCTCTTTGTTCCCGAAAAAACAAAATTTAGCCCCAAAAATTGACCAAAATAACACAGAAAATAACCCAAAAAACCACAAAAAATAACCCAAAATAACACAAAAAATAACCCAAAAAACCACAAAAAATAACCCAAAATAACACAAAAAATAACCCAAAATAACACAAAAAATAACCCAAAATAACACAAAAAATAATCCAAAATAACACAAAAAATAACCCAAAATAACACAAAAAATAATCCAAAATAACACAAAAAATAACCCAAAATAACACAAAAAATAACCCAAAATAACCCAAAAAAATAACCCAAAATAACACAAAAAATAACCCAAAATAACACAAAAAATAATCCAAAATAACACAAAAAATAACCCAAAATAACACAGAAAAATAACCCAAAAACCCACAAAAAATAACCCAAAATAACACAAAAAATAATCCAAAATAACACAAAAAATAACCCAAAATAACACAAAAAAATAATCCAAAATAACACAAAAAATAACCCAAAATAACCCAAAAAAATAACCCAAAATAACACAAAAAATAACCCAAAATAACACAAAAAAAATCCAAAATAACACAAAAAATAATCCAAAATAACAAAAAAAAATCCTCAAAAATAACCCAAAAAACCACAAAAAATAACCCCAAAAATAACCCAAAATACACAAAAAAAAAATTTCCAAAATATCCCAAGAAATAACCCCCAAAAATAATCCAAAAAACCAAAAAAAAAATTTCCAAAAGAACGCAAAAAATAAAACAAAAAACCCCCAAATTAACCCAAAAAATAATCCCAAAAAATAACTCAAAATAACCCCAAAAAACCCCCAAAATAACCCAAAATAACCCCAAAAAACCCGAAAAAAATGAAAAATAACCCCCAAAAATAACCCCAAAAAACCTAAACAATAACCCCAAAAAAACCTCAAAAAATAACCCAAAATGACCCAAAATAAAATAAAATAAACGCCCAAAATAACCCAAAATAAGCCCAAAAAACCCCAACAAAAAAACACAAAAAAACCCAAAAATAACAAAAAAAATCCCCCAAAAAACCCCAAAAAATCTCAAAAAACCAAAACAAAAAAAACCCCAAAAAAAACAAAAAAAAAAGAGAAAAATCCCCAAGAATTCCCCAAAATTATAATTTTTTAAAGGTTAAAAATGAGGTGAAAAAACGAAGATCAAATAAAAAATGAAAAGGGAAAATAATAAAAAATAAAAATTAAAAAAAACTCATTTATTTGATGATTTAAGGGGCGGATTAAAAAATAAATTGAAAAAGTTGAAAAATCGCGAATTTTTGGGGTTTTTTGGGTTTTTTTTTGGGGTTTTTTTTTTTGACATTTGGGGTCATCCTCGAATTCCCCCAAAAATTCAAATTTTCCGCCTCGATTTTGGGGTGAAAAGGCGGAAAAAAAATGGGAATTTTTGGGTGATTTTTAGGGGAAAAAAGGGATTTTTTTTTAGGGGAAAAAATGGGAAATTTGGGGATTTTTTAAGGGGGAAAAATGGGAATTTTTGGGTGATTTTTAGGGGAAAAAAGGGAATTTTTTAGGGGAAAAAATGGGAATTTTGGGTGATTTTTAGGGGAAAAAAGGGAATTTTTTAGGGGAAAAAATGGGAATTTTGGGGATTTTTTTAAGGGGAATTAATTAAAAAATTATTTTTATTTTTGTGGTGTAAATCTCTTTTTTTTTTTTTTTTTTTTATAAAATCCATCCAAAAAAAAAAAAAGGAAAAAAAAATCCAAATTCCATGAGAAAAATTAAATTTATTTTTGGCCTGAAAACCTCCAGGTTTGGGCAGTTCTTAATTAATTAATCCCAATTAATTAATCCCCGGAATTCCCTTTTTTTTCAATCAGGGATTTTGGAGATTTTTTTGATTTTTCTTTTTAATTTCATTTCTTTTCATTTTCAAAAGTTCCCGCAGCAAAAAAAAAAAAAAAAAAAAAAAATCGCGAATAATTGAAATTAAAATGAGAATTTTCATTAAAATTAAAATTATTGGGTGGGGGGGGAAAAAGAGAAAATCGCTTTTTTTATAATTTTTTTTTTTTTCGCCGTTTAAATCCCTAAAAACCGGGTGAAAAATTAATTTAAAATAAATATTTAGGGGTGAAAAATGCCTCCAAAAAGAGATTTTTGGGGGGTGAAAAATGCCCCAAAAATGCGAATTTTTAGGGGTGAAAAATGCCCCAAAAAACAGAATTTTCCGGGGTAAAAATGCCCCAAAAATGTGAATTTTGGGGGGTTAAAATGGCCCAAAAAATGTGAATTTTTAGGGGTGAAAATGCCCCAAAAATTCGAATTTTTTTTTTTTTTCCTCCCCAAAAATTTTGGGGTTTTTTTTGGGAGAATCCCCTTTAAAAAATAATTAAAATAATAATTAAAATAATAATTAAAATAATAATTAAAAGAATAATTTAAAAAGAGATTTATGGTTTGTTTTGCAGCCGAGGCAATAATTCAGGAAATAATCACCAGGATCGTAAAAGTCGCTTTAAATTATTTTTAATTACGGTTCTTTCTTTATTTTATTTTATTTTATTTTATTTTTTAATTTATTTTTGGAAGCGTTGATTGGGGAGATTTTTATTCATTTCCAGCAGAAAAAAACCCCAAAAATTTGGGATTTAAGGAAATTATTTTGGGGTTTTTTTAAAGGAGGATAAAATGGAAATGAAAATAAAATTAAAATGAAAATAGGAATAAAAATAAAAATTAAAATAGAAATAAAAATAGAAATAGAAATTAAAATAAAGGTAAAAGTAAAAATAAAAATAAAGGTAAAGATAAAGTTAAAATAAAAATAAAAATAAAGGTAGAAATTAAAATAAAAATAGAAATAAAAATAAAAATAATTAAAAATAAAAAGAAAAGTAAGAAATAGAAAGAGAAATAGAAATAAAAATAAAAATAAAGGTAAAAAGGGAAATAAAAATAGAAATAAAGGGAGAAATAAAAAATAAAAAGAAAAGTAAAAAATAGAAAGAAAAGTAAAAAATATAAATATAAATATAAATGGAAATAGAAATATAAATATAAATGGAAATAAAAATATAAATATAAATGGAAATATAAATATAAATATAAATATAAATATAAATATAAATGGAAATATAAATAAAAATATAAATGGAAATATAAATATAAATGGAAATAAAAATAAAGATAAAAATAAAAATATAAATAAAAATATAAATTAAAATATAAATAAAAATATAAATAAAAATATAAATAAAAATATAAATAAAAATATAAATAAAAATAAAAAATGAAAATAAAAATATAAATGAAAATGAAAATAAAAATAAATTCAAAATAAAAAGAAATAAAAATAAAAGAATCCATTTCGGAGCGTTCTGGCTTTTTGTGGCTCGGGATGATTTAAAAGGCGCCAAAAGGTCGTAAAATAAAAATAAAATAAAAATAAAAAATCAATGAAATAAATGTCAAAACAAAATAAAACAATCAATGAAATAAATGTCAAAACAAAATAAAACAATCAATGAAATAAATGTCAAAAGAATCCCCAAAAGTGCCAAAAAAAGTGAAAAGGGAAAATCCTCCGGAAATGGAATTTATTGGGGAAATGGAGAATTTGGGGCCTCGAAGGGGATCGAGGAGGGTCCCGAAATTCCCAAAATTCCCAAAATTCCCAAAATTCCCAAAAAATCCAAAATTCCCAAAATTCCTAAAAATTCTCCGGAAAAAATAAAATAGAGGAGGGAAAAAAATGAGAATAAAGGAGGAAAAAAATGAGAATAAAAGAGGGAAAAATGAGAATAAAAGAGAGGAAAAAAATGAGAATAAAGGAGGAAAAAATGAAAATAAAAGAGGGAAAAAAATGAGAATAAAGGAGGGAAAATAGAAAATAAAGGTGGAATAAAAGGAAAATAAAAGGAGGGAAAAAATGAAAATAAATGAGGAGAAAATTGAAATAAAGGAGAGGAAAAATGAAAAGGATTAGGGAAAAAATGAAAATAAAGGAGGGAAAATGAGAATAAAAGAGGGAAAAAAATGAGAATAAAAGAGGGAAATGGAAATAAACTAGGAATGAAAGGAAAATAAAGGAGGGAAAATTAAAATAAAGGAGGGGAAAAATGGAAAATAAAGGAGTGAAAAGTGAAAATAAAGGCGGGGGAAAAAAGAGAATAAAGGAGGAAAAAAATCAAATTAAAGGAGGAAAAAAATGAGAATAAAGGAGGAAAAAATGAGAATAAAGGAGAAAAAAATGAAATTAAAGGAGAAAAAAATGAAAATAAAGGAGGAAAAAATGAAATTACAGGAGGGAAAAATGAGAATAAAGGAGAAAAAAAATGAAATTAAAGGAGGGAAAAATGAAAATAAAAGAGGGGGGAAATGGAAAATAAAGGAGTGAGAAATGAGAATAAAGGAGGAAAAAAATGAGAAAAAATGAGGAAAAAAATGAGAAAAAAGGTGGAAAAAAATGAGAAAAAAAGAGGAAAAAATGAGAATAAAGGAGAAAAAAATGAGAATAAAGGAGAAAAAATGAAATTAAAGGAGGAAAAAAATGAGAATAAAGGAGAAAAAAAATGAAATTAAAGGAGGAAAAAAATGAGAATAAAGGAGAAAAAAAAAGAAAATAAAGGAGGGAAAAAAATGAGAAAAAAGGAGGAAAAAACTGAAATTAAAGGAGGAAAAAACTGAGAATAAAGGAGGAAAAAACTGAAATTAAAGGAGGAAAAAATGAGAATAAAGGAGGAAAAAACTGAAATTAAAGGAGGAAAAAATGAGAATAAAGGAGGAAAAACCTGAAATTAAAGGAGGAAAAAATGAGAATATCGGGGGACCGGCGCTCCCGGGCGGGAAGGGAAGCGCGGCCGCGGCGTCGCTTGGGGGCGCAAAAATCCCCGAACAAAACCCAAAGAAACCCAAAAAAAAAACCCCAAAAATCCAAATTTTATTGTTTTTTCCTTTTTTTTTTTTTCGTATTTTTCTCCCTTTTTTTTGGCCTTTTTTTTTTTAACGTGTTTTTTTCCTGCCTCTCTCCCGTCATTTTCTGCTTTTCTTTTTCTTTTTTTTTTTTGTATTTTTATTTTTTTTCTGCGTTATTTTTTTCCTTTTTTAAATCTTTTCTTTAATTTTCATTTTTTCGCGTGGGTGTTTTCTTCTTTTATTTTTTTCTCTTTTTTTTTTTGGTTTTTTTTTTCCTTTTTTTCCCCCCCTTTTTCTGGGTAATTTTTTTGCCTTTTTTCTCCCTTTTTTGAGTGGTTTTTTTCCTCTTTTCCCCCTTTTTCTGGGTATTTTTTTCCTCTTTTTTTCCTTTTTTTTTGAGTGTTTTTTTCATTTTTTCCTCTTTTTTTTCCTTTTCCTGGCCATATTTTCCCCTTTTTTTCCTCTTTTTTTTTCCTTTTCTTGAGTGTTTTTTCCTTTTTTTCCCTTTTTTCCCCTTTTTTTCCTTTTTTTTCGAGTTTTATTTTTCCTTTTTTCCCTTTTTCTGGGTATTTTTTCCCTTTTTTCCCCTTTTTCGCGTGGTTTTTCCTATTTTTTCCTTTTTTTCTTTTTTTTTTCCTTTTTTCCCCCTTTTTTCTCTTTTTTCCCTTTTTTCCCTTTTTTGAGTGTTTTTTTCCTTTTTTCTCTCCTTTTTTTCCCCTTTTGTTCGTCTTTTTTCCCTTTTTTCTCCTTTTTTCCCTTTTTTCTCCTTTTTTTCCCTTTTTTTCTCCTTTTTTCCCCTTTTTTTTCTTTTTTCCCTTTTTCTCCTTTTTCTTCCCTTTTTTTCGTCTTCTTTCCCTTTTTTCTCCTTTTTCCCCCTTTTTTCTCCTTTTTTTTCCTTTTTTTTTCTCTTTTTTCCCTTTTTTCCTTTTTGAGTGGTTTTTCCCTTTTTTCCCTTTTTTTTTCTTTTTTTCCCCCTTTTTTTCCTTTTTTCCTACCCACATTTTCCCCTCTTTTTTTCCTTTTTTCCCCCTTTTTCCCCTTTTTTTGAGTGTTTTTTTCCTATTTTTTTCCCCTTTTTTTCCCCTTTTTTCCCTCGATTTGATTTTGTTTTATTTCCCCTCCCCTGGCGGGGCAGGGGGGGTGATTTTACAGCCCAGGTGTGGCCGCAGACGCCGCAATTGGGGCCAAAATTCGCTTTTTATGGTGTTTGTGTCTGGCCGCGCCGGGGGCCCAGACGGGGCCGCTCCTCCTGCTTTTCTTTGCCCTTTTTCCGCTTTTTTCCCCTTTTTTAGCCCTTTTTAAATCCCTTTTTCCCTGTTTTTTCATCTCTTTTTCCCTGTTTTTTCATTCCTTTTTTCCTTTTTTTTTAAATCCCTTTTTTCCTTTTTTAAATTCCCTTTTTCCCTGGTTTTTGCTCTCTTTTTTTCCTTTTTTAAATCTCTTTTTTTCCTTTTTAAAAATCCCTTTTCCCCACTTTTTCTTGTTTTTTAAATCCTTTTTTCCTCTTTTTTATCCCCTTTTAAAATCCCTTTTCCCCCTTTTTTCTGTTTTTTTAAATCCTTTTCTTCTCCACTTTTTGCCTTTTTAAATCCCTTTTTTCCTTTTTTTTAAATCCCTTTTCCCCCCTTTTTTCCTGTTTTTTAATCCTTTCTCCCCTGTTTTTAAATCCCTTTTTTCCTTTTTTTAAAATCTTTTTTTCCTTTTTTTTTAAATCCTTTTTCCCCTGTTTTTAAATCACTTTTTTCCTTTTTTTAAAATCTCTTTTTTCCCTTTTTTTAAATCTCTTTTTTCCCTTTTTTAAAATCTCTTTTTTCCCTTATTTAAAATCTCTTTTTTCCTTTTTTAAATCCCTTTTCCCCTGTTTTTTTAATTCCTTTTTTCCTTTTTTAAATCCTTTTTTTAAAAATCCTTTTTCCCTGTTTTTAAATCCCTTTTTTTCCTTTTTTTTAAATCCCTTTTTCCTTTTTTAAATCCCTTTTTCCCTGTTTTTTAAATCCCTTTTTTCCTTTTTTTATCCCTTTTTTCCCTCTTTTCAAATCCCTTTTTAAAATCCCTTTTTCCTGGTTTTTAAATCCTTTTTTTTCCCTGTTTTTTTTATTCCTTTTTCCCTTTTTTTCTTAATCCTTTTTTTCCTTGTTTTAGATCCCTTTTCCCCCTTTTTAAAAATCCCTTTTTTGCCTTTCTTAAATACCTTTTTTCCTGTTTTTTAATCCTTTTTTTTCCTTTTTCCTTTTTTTAACCCCTTTTTTCAAATCCCTTTTTTTCCCCTTTTCTCCTGTTTTTTTATCCCTTTCTCTTTTTTTTTAAATCCCTTTTTTCCTCTTTTTTTAACCCTTTTTTCCTGTTTTTTAAATCCCTTTTTTCCTCTTTTTTTAACCCTTTTTTCCTGTTTTTTAAATCCCTTTTTTCCTCTTTTTTTCCCCATTTTCCCCCTCCCCATTTTCTCACTTTATCTCCCATTTTAAACATCCCGGAACATTTTCGAATATTCCAAATTTTTTTTTTTTTTTTTTTTACTCTTTCCAACCATTTTGGCTTCTCTCAAATATTCCCAATATTTTCAATTTCCGCCGAAAAATTCAAATTTTTTTCCCCTCCCCCGTCAGCAACAGCAACAACAAAAAAACCCCCAAAATCTCCCCAAAAAATTCCAAATATTCCGATTAATCCCTCCCCAAAATTCTCATTTTTCACAGAAATCACCACAATTTAAAAAAAAAAAAAAAATCAAATTTTTTCCTCCCAAACTCGCGATTTTCGGGCAATTCCTCCCCCCCAGGAACGCGAATTCCGCCAAAAAAAAATGAGATTTTTTTATTTTATTTTTCCGCCTCTTTCGAATAATTTTTGTGCTTTCAGGGTTTTATTTTTTTTTTTTTTTGATTGTTCCGTTTATTTTGGTTTTTTTCCTTTTTTTTAATTTTTTTTTTTTTCCAGCGAACGAATTCGGAATTAATTTGGATTTTTTTTAATTATTTTTTTTTTCCGGTTGGGAAATCTGAGCCTGAAGATTTTATCGCGTTTATTCCTTGTTCGAACTCCAATAAAAATGTAAATTAATTTTTTTTTTTTCCCCTCCTCCTCCGGTTGCACAATTTTAATTCTCGGCGAACTTCTCACCCCGAGGAAAAAAAATAAATAAAATAATTCCTCGAAACCTTCGCTCCCGCCGGAATCTTTGGTTTCTATGGATTTTCTTATTTAAATCTTTGGTTTCTATGGATTTTCTTATTTAAATCTTGATTTTCTATGGATTTTCCTATTTAAACCTTCATTTTCCATTGGATTTTACTATTTAAACCTTGATTTTCTATGGAATTTTCTTATTTAAATCTTTATTTTCCATTGGATTTTCTTATTTAAACTTTTATTTCCTATGGATTTTCCTATTTAAACCTTTCTTTTCTATGGATTTTCCTATTTAAACTTTTATTTCCTATGGAATTTTCCTATTTAAACTTTTATTTTCTATGGATTTTCTTATTTAAACCTTTATTTCCTATGGATTTTCTTATTTAAATCTCTATTTTCCATTCATGTCTCCTATTAAAATCTCAATTTCCCGTTCACTTTTCCTATTTTATTTTCCATTCACTTTTCCTTTTTAAATCTTCCTTTAATTTCTTAACTCCAATTTTCTTCCGATTTAATTTTCTCACTTAATCCACTTTTCTCTATTTAATTCCCTCATTTAATTTTCCCATTTAATCCATTTTTTCCTTTTTTAATTTTCTTCTTTAATCCACTTTTCCTTATTTAATTTTCTCATTTAATCCAATTTTTCCTTTTTAAATTTTCTTATTTTCTTCCCATTCAATTTTCCCATTTAATCCATTTTTCCTATTTAATTTTCTCATTTAATCCATTTTTCCCTTTTTTAATTTTCCCATTTAATCCATTTTTCCCTCTTTAATTTTCTTATTTATTCCATTTTCTTCCCATTCAATTTTCCCATTTAATCCATTTTTCCTTTTTTAATTTTCCCATTTAATCCACTTTTCCTTTTTTAATTTTCCCATTTCATCCACTTTTTCCTTTTTTAATTTTCCCATTTCACCTTTTCCCCCTCTTTAATTTTCTCCCATTTATTTTCCCAAACCGATTTTTTCAACACAATTCCCTCTTTTAATTCCATTTAATTCATTTAATTTTCCCGGCGCCCGATTCCATTTCAAAGCCTTTAATTTAATTTAATTTAATTTAATTTTTTCCTTTAAAAAAAATTTTTTTTATCCCAATAATGCGAGAAAAATCCGCGATTTCCGGCGGCCGCGTCCGCAACGCCCAAATCCCCAATAAATCCAAATTACAGCAAATTAATTCCCTCTGCTTTCCCAGCCGGATTAAATAAAAAAAAACTTTTTTTTTTTTTTAAAAAAAAAAAAGAAGAAAAACGAGGAGAAAAAGGCAGGAAAAACCCAATTTCCAAGGAAATCAATCACCCCCGACATCCCAAAAATGTTCCACCGGAAAAAAAAACGCCCAAACGGCACCAAAAAAATCCGATTTTTTTTTTAATGTTTTAACCGATTTACTTCTAATTATTTTATTTAATTTTTTTTAATCGGGGGGGGAAAGGGACGCGAATTTTTGGGTGAGAAAAGGCGAAAAAAAATCAAATTACAGGCGGCGCGGAGTTGCGGTTTCTGTCATCATGTGCTTCCAATAAACGCTCATTGTTCGCCCCGAAAATTCGCTTTTTACGACCCCGCGCCGGCGGCAACAAAACCCGCCCAAATCCCTTTTTTTTGTACCTTTTTTTACCCCTTTTTCAACTTTTTTTTTAAAACCTTTTTTCTCTTTTTTTTCCCCCCTTTTCCCCCATTTTTTGCTCCTTTTTTCCCCTTTTTTTTAAACATTTTTAAACCTTTTTTTTAAACCTTTTTTCCCCTTTTTCCCCCCCTTTTTAAACCTTTTTTCCCCTTTTTAAAAAACTTTTTCCCCTTTTTTTAACCTTTTTCCCTTTTCCCCCTTTTTCCCTTCCCCCCCTTTTTAATCTTTTTTTTCCTCTTTTTTTCCCCCTTTCCCCCCTTTTTTTTTAACCTTTTTTCCCTTTTTTCCACCTTTTTTCCCCCTTTTTTCTTCTTTTTCCCCTTTTTTCCTTTTTTTAAACCTTTTTTCCCTTTTATTTTTCCCCCCTTTTTTTTCTCTTTTTCCCCCCTTTTTTAACGATTTTTTTCTCCTTTTTTTAACCTTTTTTTTCCCTTTTTCCCCCCTTTTTTCCACCCCTTTTTTCTCTTTTTTCCCTCCTTTTTTTAAAACCTTTTTTTAACCTTTTTTTCCCCTTTTTCCCCTTTTTTCTCCCCCTTTTTTCTTTTTTTAAACCTTTTTTCCCTTCTATTTTTCCCCCTTTTTTCCCCTTTTTAAAATCTTTTTTTCCCTTTTCCCCCCCTTTTTCTCTTTGTTTTTCCCCTTTTTTTACGATTTTTTTCTCCTTTTTTTAATCTTTTTTCCCTTTTTCCCCCTTTTTCTCTTTTTTCCCCTTTTTACGATTTTCCCCCATTTTTTACGATTTTTCTCCTTTTTTTAAACCATTTTTTCCCTTTTCCCCCCTTTTTTCTTTTTTCCCCCTTTTTTTACGATTTTTTTCTCCTTTTTTTTAACTTTTTCCCCCCCTTTTTTCTCCTTTTTCCCCCTTTTTTTACGATTTTTTTCTCCTTTTTTTTAACTTTTTTCCCTCCCTTTTTTCCCTTTTCCCCCCCTTTTTTACGATTTTTTTCTCCTTTTTTTAACTTTTTTCCCTCCCTTTTTTCTCCTTTTTCCCCCTTTTTTTTACGATTTTTTTCTCCTTTTTTTTAACTTTTTTCCCTCCCTTTTTTCTCTTTTTTCCCCCTTTTTTTTTACGATTTTTTTCTCCTTTTTTTTAACTTTTTTCCCTCCCTTTTTTCTCTTTTTCCCCCTTTTTTTTACGATTTTTTTCTCCTTTTTTTTAAACTTTTTTCCCTCCCTTTTTTCCCTTTTTCCCCCTTTTTTTACGATTTTTTCTCCTTTTTTTTACCTTTTTCCCCCCCTTTTTTTCCTTTTTTCCCCCTTTTTTTACGATTTTTTCCCCCCTCTCTTTTTTTCCTTTTTCCCCTTTTTTCCCTTTTTTTCTCCTCCTTTCATCGCTTTCCCCACCCCAAACCTTTTTTTTTTTTTTTTAATCCCGAATTTGGAGGAAAATTTAAAATTTAAATTAAAATCTGGGAGTGGGGGAGGGAGGAGCCGAGAGGCCAAAATTCAACCCCCCAAAAAAAGGGAAAAAAAGGAAAAATCGGGAAAGTTAAAAAAAGGGAAAAAAGGGAATTAAAAGAGGGAAAAAAGGGAATTAAAAGGGGAATAAAAAGGGATTTAAAAGACAATAAAATGGGATTTAAAAGGGAATAAAATGGAATTTAAGAGGGAATAAAATGGAATTTAAGAGGGAATAAAATGGAATTAAAAGAGAATAAAATGGAATTAAAAGGGAATAAAATGGAATTAAAAGGGAATAAAATGGAATTAAAAGGGAATAAAAGGGAATTAAAAGGGAATAAAATGGAATTAAAAGAGAATAAAATGGAATTTAAAAGGGTTTGGGGTTGGGCCTCGAGAATTCCCCAAAGGATTTCCAGGATTTTCCCAAAAAAAAAAAAAAAAAAAAATTGAATTTTTGGGGGGGGGGAATTTTCCCTTTTATTTTTTTTTTTTTCCTTTTCTCCTTTTCCCTCCTGGTTTTTTATTTTATTTTATTTCGAATTTTTGTTTCATTTCCGCCGCCAGAACCCGCCCCTTCCCCTCCCCCAAATTCCAGGAATGTTTTGGACATTTTTTACATTTTTGGGGCTTTTTTGTGTTTTTTTTTTTTATTTTTTCCCTCCACGGAAAATCCCGAAAATCCCCGAGAACAACGGGACAACAACAGTGACGTCATCGCGAAAAGAAATGTCCCCCCAAAAAAACCAAAATCTCCTTTTTTTACCCCAAAATTCCCTTTTTTTACCCCAAAATCTCCTTTTTTTACCCCAAAATCTCCTTTTTTTACCCCAAAATTCCCTTTTTTTACCCCAAAATCTCCTTTTTTTACCCCAAAATTCCCTTTTTTTACCCCAAAATCTCCTTTTTTTACCCCAAAATTCCCTTTTTTTACCCCAAAATTCCCTTTTTTTACCCCAAAATTCCTTTTTACCCCAAAATTCCTTTTTTTACCCCAAAATTCCCTTTTTTTACCCCAAAATTCCCTTTTTTTACCCCAAAATTCCCTTTTTTACCCCAAAATTCCCTTTTTTACCCCAAAATCTCCTTTTTTTACCCCAAAATTCCCTTTTTTTACCCCAAAATTCCCTTTTTTTACCCCAAAATCTCCTTTTTTTACCCCCAAATTCCCTTTTTTACCCCAAAATTCCCTTTTTTTACCCCAAAATCTCCTTTTTTACCCCAAAATTCCCTTTTTTTACCCCAAAATTCCTTTTTACCCCAAAATCTCCTTTTTTTACCCCAAAATCTCCTTTTTTTACCCCAAAATCTCCTTTTTTTACCCCAAAATCTCCTTTTTTTACCCCAAAAATCCCTTTTTTTACCCCAAAATTCCCTTTTTTTACCCCAAAATTCCCTTTTTTCCCCCAAAATCTCCTTTTTTTACCCCAAAATTCCCTTTTTTTACCCCAAAATTCCCTTTTTTTCGCCTCAAAATCACTTTTCTCACCACAAAATTCACTTTTTATACCGCAAAATTCCTTTTATTCACCACAAAATCTCACGTTTTCTCACCACAAAATTCACTTTTGACACCATAAAATTCCTTTTTTACCCCAAAATCCCCATTTTTCACCCCAAAATCACTTTTTTTACCCCAAAATCCCCATTTTTCACCTCAAATTCACCTTTTTTCACCACAAAATTCACTTTTTTCGCACCAAAATCCCCATTTTTCACCACAAAATTCCTTTTATTCACCACAAAATCCCTTTTTTCACCCTAAAATCACCTTTTTCACCGCAAAATTTCTTTTTTACACCAAAATTCACTTTTTTCACCTCAAAAATCACTTTTTTCATCACAAAACTCACTTTTTTACCCCAAAATCCCCTTTTTGCCCCAAAATTTCTTTTTTTCACCAGAAAATTCACTTTTTTCCCCAAAATTCCCCTTTTTTCACCACAAATTCACTTTTTTCACACCAAAACCTCCGTTTTTCACCCCAAAATTCGGTTTTTTCACCACAAAATTCACTTTTTTTACTTCAAAATCCACATTTTTCACCACAAAATCCCTTTTTTCATCACAAAATTCCCCTTTTCACCCCAAAATCAATTTTTGCAGCACAAAATTCACTTTTTTCACCCCAAAATCCCCTTTTTGCACCACAAAATTCACATTTTTCACCCAAAAAAATCACATTTTTCACCCAAAAAAATCACATTTTTCACCAAAAAAATTCACATTTTTCACCAAAAAAATTCACATTTTTCACCAAAAATTCACATTTTTCACCAAAAAAATTCACATTTTTCACCAAAAATTCACATTTTTCACCAAAAAAATTCACATTTTTCACCAAAAATTCACATTTTTCCTCCCCAAAATCCTTTTTTTCACCACAAAATCCACTTTTTTTTACCACAAAATCACCTTTTACACTCCAAAATGCCTTTTTTCACCACAAAATTCACTTTTTTCATCACAAAATTCTCTTTTTTTACCCCAAAATCCCCTTTTTGCACCAAAAAATTCACTTTTTTCATCACAAAATTCTCTTTTTTTACCCCAAAATCCCCTTTTTGCACCAAAAAATTCACATTTTTCACCAAAAATTCACTTTTTTCACCACAAAATTCACTTTTTTCACCCCAAAACCCCCTTTTTGCACCAAAAAAATTCACTTTTTTCACCACAAAATTCACTTTTTTCACCAAAAATTCACATTTTTTTCCCCACCCCCAATCTCTTTTGTCCCAGCCCCCAAAATTTGGGGATTTCTCCCCAAAATTTCCCACCCCCCGCTGAAAATTCCCGATATTTTCCTTGAAAACGTCACCAAAAATTCGGGAAAATTCCCAAAAAATCGGGAAAATTCCAGAGGAACGAAGGGAAAATTCCGGGTTTGGGGGATTTTGGGGATTTTTGGGGATTTTTAGTATTTTTGGGATTTTTTTAAATTCTTTTTTGGGATTTTTTGGGGAAATTTTTTTTTTGGGGGGGTGTAATTATTTTTTATTTCGGGGGGATTTTTAAAAATTTTTGGGGATTTTTTTTTTTTTTTTATTTTTGGGGGGATTTTTTTGTTTAAGTTTTTGGGATTTTTTTAAAAATGTTTTGGGGATTTTTGGGGAGATTTATTTTTTAATTTTTTTGGGATTTTTTGGGAATTTATTTTTTATTTTTTGGGGATTTTTTGGGAATTTATTTTTTATTTTTTGGGGGATTTTGGGGGGATTTTTTGGGAATTTATTTTTTATTTTTGGGGGATTTTGGGGGGATTTTTTGGGAATTTATTTTTTATTTTTTGGGGATTTTGGGGAGATTTTTTGGGAATTTATTTTTTATTTTTGGGGGATTTTTTGGGAATTTATTTTTTATTTTTTGGGGATTTTGGGGGGGGATTTTTTGGGAATTTATTTTTTATTTTTTGGGGATTTTTTGGGAATTTATTTTTTAATTTTTGGGGATTTAGGGGGGATTTTTTGGGATTTTATTTTTTAATTTTGGGGATTTTTTGGGATTTTTTGGGAATTTATTTTTTATTTTTTGGGGATTTTTTGGGAATTTTTGGGAATTTATTTTTTATTTTTGGGGATTTTGGGGGGATTTTTTGGGAATTTATTTTTTATTTTTTTGGGGATTTTGGGGGGATTTTTTGGGAATTTATTTTTTATTTTTGGGGCATTTTGGGGGGATTTTTTGGGAATTTATTTTTTATTTTTTGGGGATTTTTTGGGATTTTTTGGGAATTTATTTTTTATTTTTGGGGGGATTTTTTGGGAATTTATTTTTTATTTTTTGGGGATTTTGGGGGGATTTTTTGGGAATTTATTTTTTATTTTTGGGGGATTTTGGGGGGATTTTTTGGGAATTTATTTTTTATTTTTTGGGGGGATTTGTTTGGAATTTATTTTTTATTTTGGGGGGATTTTTTGGGAATTTATTTTTTATTTTTTGGGGATTTTTTGGGATTTTTTGGGAATTTATTTTTTATTTTTGGGGGATTTTTTGGGATTTTTTGGGAATTTATTTTTTATTTTTTGGGGATTTTTTGGGATTTTTTTTTTCTGTTTAGGGATATTTTGGGGGTGATTTTTTTTAGGGATTTTTTTTAATTTTTGGGGGGGATTTTTATATTTTTGGGAGGATTTCTTTTTAATGTTTTTGGGATTTTTGGGGCGGATTTTTTAAAAAAAAATTTTGGGGATTTTTGAGGGAATTTTGGGAGGGATTTTTTTTTTTCTTTTGGGGGATTTTTTTTAATATTTTTGTGATTTTTTAAGGATTTTAAAATTTTTTGGGGGGGGGATTTTTTTATTTTTGGGGGGGATTTTAATTTAATTTTTTTTAATTTTTTTTTTTTTTTTAGTTTTGTGGGGGAGGGGAGGGATCAGGTGACGGTGGGGGAGGGGCCCAGGTGGGCCCGGACTGGATTTAAACCCGAATTTAAACCCGAATTTAATTTAATTTAAACCCGAATTTAAACCCGAATTTAATTTAATTTAAACCCGAATTTAAGCCCGAATTTAATTTAATTTAAACCCGAATTTAATTTAATTTAAACCCGAATTTAATTTAATTTAAACCCGAATTTAATTTAATTTAAACCCGAATTTAAACCCGAATTTAATTTAATTTAAACCCGAATTTAATTTAATTTAAACCCGAATTTAAACCCGAATTTATTTTAATTTAAACCCGAATTTAAAACCCGGCAGCCGCCCCAGCAAAAATAAAAATATTTTTTAAAAATTAAAATTAAAAATATATAAAATAAAAATAGGAATGGGGGGAAAAAAGAGACTAAAATATAGGAATAAATGAGATTTTTAAATAAATTTTTAAAAAGAAAGAGATTAAAAAATAGGAATAAATGAGATTTTAAAAATCAATTTAAAAAAGGAAGAGAATAAAATATAGGAGCAAATGTTAAAAATAAATTTTGAAAAGAAAGAGTGGGGAAATGTAGGAATAAAAGGGAGAAATAAATGGAAATAAAACAGAGAAATAAAAATAGAGAAAGAAATGGATTAAAATAAAAATAGAGAATTAAAGAGACGGGAGGAAACAGCTGGAAAGAAAATGTAGAAATAAATTTCTGGAAATATAAAAATATGGAAATATAAAAATATGGAAATAAAAGTATAGAAATGAAAATATTCAAATGAAAATATGGAAATGAAAATATGGAAATAAAAATATGGAAATGAAAATATGGAAATAAATACAAAGAAATACAAAATAGGAATCCAGTGTGGAATTAAATACA
Source organism: Acridotheres tristis (assembly GCA_037013685.1). Taxonomy (NCBI): domain Eukaryota; kingdom Metazoa; phylum Chordata; class Aves; order Passeriformes; family Sturnidae; genus Acridotheres; species Acridotheres tristis. Next base: position 1,266,880 of record CM072915.1, on the reverse strand, counting down.
GAAATAAATTAAATTAAATATAGAAATAAATGTGGGAATTAAATCTAGGAATAAATATTTCGATAAAAGTGCACAGCAAGAAAAATGGGGAAAAAATGGGAAATAAAAATGAATAAAAATAAGGAATAAAAATAAGGAATAAAAATAAGGAATAAAAATAAGGAATAAAAATAAGGAATAAAAATAAGGAATAAAAATAAGGAATAAAAATAAGGAATAAAAATAAGGAATAAAAATAAAAGGAAATGTTAAAAACAGGAAGAAAAGGGAGAGAAATGAAAAATAAAAATTAAAATAAAAAGAAAAATAAATAAAAAGGAACGTTGGAAATGGGGAGGCCCAAAAACCCCAAAAATCCCAAAAACCCCAAAAATCCCAAAAACGCCAAAAATCCCCAAAATCCCCAAATTCCCAAAATCCAAAAAAAATCCCCAAAATCCCAAAATTCCCCGAAATTGCCCCAAAACCCCCCCGGGATCAAATCCCAGGAAATTCCCTCGGGGGGCGAAATTTTACACCCAAAAAAACCCCAAAAATTCAATTTACAGCAGGAGGAGCTTCGGGGCTGCGGGGGTTCATCGTGAATTAATCGATGATTAATTAATTGATTAATTAATTAATGAACGGCGCCGGGGCCGCGCTGTGGGGGAGGGGACGGGGAATTTGGGGGATTTTTTGGGATTTTTTGGGGAATTTTGGGGAAAATTTTGGGGGTTGGGAACGAGGCGTGGGCGCTGCCCAATTAATTAGCGAATTAATTAATTAATTAATGGCCGCCCTGCTCCCTCCGCGCATGCGCCGCTTCCCCTCCCCCCCCTTTCATTTATCCCTTTATTTTTATTTTTTTTTAAATTTCAACATTTATTTCCTCTTTTTTTTTTCCCCCTCTTTTCCCTTCGTTCCCCCGCCTTTCAAATCGGAATATTTCTAATTTTAATTAATTATTTTTAATTATTTTCCACCCCCCCCTCCCCTTTTCTCCTTCCGCCAAAACAGAGAGAGAGGAAAAAAAAATTAAAAAATCGGATTATTCTCATTTCTCCGAGCTAAAACCGCCGATTTTTTTGGATTTTTTTTTTAATGTCAATATTATTTTATTATTTTATTATTATTAATAATTTTTTTTCCCTCTCTCCCCGCCTCCCGCGCGGGTTGTGGATCATTAATCGCGGATTGGAACCAATAAGCGAACACTTACCGAGCTCCCGGCTCCCCTTTCTCTCATTTTTTAGTTTTATTTTCCTTTTTTCCCCTTTTTTCCGTCTCTTCCTCCGCCGAGCAGCGAGAAAAGGAAAAAAAACCCAAAAAAATCCGAAAAAAAATCCGAAAAAAGGCAAAAAAACGGCAAAAAAATCACCCGAAAATTCAAATTACAACGCGGAAACGAGAGGAGGAAACGCGTTCGGGAAAAAATCAGAGTTTGGGGGTGGAAAAATCGGATTTTTTTTGAGGGGTAAAAAGGGTTTTTAAGGAGAAAAAAAGGGAAAAAAAAAAAAAAAAAAAAAAAGAGGATTTTGGGAGCGCGGGGTGGGCGGGAGGGGGAGGGGCAGTAAAGTCATTAAAGGAAAAATTCCCGAAAATTCCAAACCCGGCCCGGAGGCCGCGACAGGGAGAGGGGGAAAAAATAAAATAAAATAAAATAAAATAAAATAAAAGGGGAAAAAAAAATAAAAATATCGATCGGAGAAAAAAAAAAAAAAAACCGGGGTTAAAACAAAAAAAAAATCGGGTTAAAAATGGGATTTTAAGTAAAATGGGATGGGAAAAATGGGATTTAAAAATGGGATTTAATAAATGGGATTTTAGAAATGGGATTTTATAAAAGGGATTTTAGAAATGGGATAAAAAACCGGGATGAAAAATGGGATTAAAGGAATTATCGGGGTCGGAAATCGGGTTTTGAAAAATCGGATTAAAAAAATGGGGTGAAAGTCGGATTTTGAGCAGCGGATTTTTAAAAATGGGATTAAAAATGGGGTAAAAAATGCGATAAAAATATGGGAGAAAAATATGGGATAAAAATATGGGATAAAAATATGGGATAAAAATATGGGATAAAAATATGGGATAAAAATATGGGATAAAAATATGGGATAAAAATATGGGATAAAAATATGGGAGAAAAATATGGGATTTGAAAAGGATTAAAGAAACTGGGATCTGAAAAATGGGATTTAATGAAGAAAAATCGGGTTAAAAAATGGGGTTTAATTAGGAAAAAAATGGGGTTTAATTAGGAAAAAAATGGAATTTAATTTTTAGAAATAGTGGTATTTAATGAAATAAAAATGGGATTTAATTAGAAAGAATGGGATCTAAATAAATAAAGATGGGATTTAATGAGAAAAAAATGGGATATAATTATATAAAAATCGGATTTCATTTTTAGAAATAGTGGGATTTAATGGAATAAAAATCGGGTTTAATTAAGTAAAAATCGGGTTTAATTAAGTAAAAAAATGGGATTAAATTTCTAAAGAAAATGGGATTTAATTTCTAAAAAAAAGGGATTTAATGAAATAAAAATCGGGTTTAATTTCAAAAAAATGGGATTTAATGAAATAAAAATGGGGTTTAATTTCAAAAAACATGGGATTTAATGAAATAAAAATCGGGTTAAATTAAAAAAAAAGGGGATTTAATGAAATAAAAATGGGGTTAAATTTAAAAAAACATGGGATTTCATTAAATAAAAATCGGGTTAAATTAAAAAAAAAAGGGGATTTAATGAAATAAAAATGGGGTTAAATTTAAAAAAACATGGGATTTCATTAAATAAAAATGGGGTTAAATTAAAAAAAAAGGGGATTTAATGAAATAAAAATGGGGTTAAATTTAAAAAAACATGGGATTTCATTAAATAAAAATGGGGTTAAATTTAAAAAAATGGGATTTAATTCCTAAAAAAAACCGGGATTTAATGAAATAAAAATCGGATCCGATTTTTTTAAAAAATGGGATTAAATTTCCAAAAAAAAAAAAAAAAAAGGGATTTAACGAAATAAAAACCGGGTCCAATTAAACAAAAACGGGATTTAATTGAACAAAAAATCCGATTGAAACGAACGCGGAGAAAACCGATTAAAAGAGAAAAAAAAACAAGAGTAAAAACCCGCCAAAAAATCCGAATTAAACCGGGTTTTTTCGCCAAAAAAAAGCTAAAAATGAGAAAAAAAACCCCAAGAAAAGGCGGAAAGAAGAGAATAAAAGGAAATAAAAGGGGAGGGAAGGAGGGCGAGGCGCGGCCGCGGGAGGCGAGCGCGGAGTGCGGGCGGCGGCGGGAGAAAAGCGCGAGAAAAGTTCACGGTCACGGGCGGGCCCCGCCCGGCCCCGCGCGGCCAATCCCGCCCGCGCCGCCCGCCCGGCCCGCGAAATCCAGTTTGATTTATTTATTTTTATTTTTTTTGGTTTTGGTGTGACGAGCGCAAAGCGCGGCGCTTTGGTGGCGGGGAGTGATCGGGTTTGGGGTTTGGTAGGGGGGGTTGAAGGGGTTTTTGGGGTTTTTTGGGGGTTTTTGGTTTGTTTTAGGGGGGTTTAAAGGGGTTTTTTGGGGGATTTTTAAGGGTTTTTTAGGGGTTTCTTTAGGGGGTTTTTAGGGGTTTTTTTAGGGGTTTTAAAGGGGTTTTTTGGGGGTTTTTGAGGGTTTTTTAGGGGGTTTTAAAGGGGGTTTTTTAGGGGCTTTTTTAGGGCGTTTTAGGGGTTTTTTGGGGGGTTTTAAAGGGGGTTTTTAAGGGTTTTTAAAGGGTTTTTTAGGGGGTTTTAAAGGGGTTTTTGGGGTTTTTTTAGGGGGTTTTTAAGGGTTTTTTAAGGGTTTTCAAAGGGTTTTTTAGGGGTTTTCAAAGGGTTTTTTGGGGTTTTTTAAGGGTTTTTTAGGGGTTTTTTTAGGGGGTTTTTAGGGTTTTTTTTAGGGGTTTTAAAGGGGTTTTTTGGGGGGTTTTAAGGGTTTTTTAGGGGTTTTTTTAGGGGGTTTTAGGGGTTTTTTTTGGGTTTTTTTTAGGGGGTTTAGGGGTTTTTTGGGGGGTTTTAAAGGGGGTTTTTAAGGGTTTTTAAAGGGTCTTTTGGGGTTTTTAAAGGGTTTTTTAAGGGTTTTTTTGGGGTTTTTTAGGGGTTTTCAAAGGGTTTTTTAGGGGTTTTCAAAGGGTTTTTTTTAAGGGTTTTTTGGGGGTTTTAGGGGCTTTTTAGGGTTTTTTTTAGGGGGTTTTTGGGGGGTTTTAAAGGGGGTTTTGGGGTTTTTTTAGGGGGCTTTTAAGCGGTGTTTTGGGTTTTTTAAGGGGTTTTTAGGGGTTTTATGGGGGTTTTTTTAGGGGTTTTCAAAGGGTTTTTTTGGGGTTTTTAGAGGGTTTTTTTGGGTTTTTTTTTAAGGGTTTTTTGGGGGTTTTAAAGGGGGTTTTGGGGTTTTTTTAGGGGGTTTTTAAGGGTTTTTAAAGGGTTTTTTGGGGTTTTTAAGGGGTTTTTTGGGTTTTTTTAGGGGGTTTTAAAGGGGGTTTTGGAGGTTTTTAGGGGTTTTTAAAGGGTTTTTTTGGGGTTTTTGGGAGGTTTTTTAAGGGTTTTTTTGGGAGGTTTTCCGGGGATTTTTCGGGTTTTTTTTAGGGGGTATTTGGGGTTTTGGGGGTTTTTTTTAGGGGTTTTCAAAGGGTTTTTTTGGGGTTTTTAGGGGTTTTAAAGGGGTTTTTTGGTTTTTTTTTAAGGGTTTTTTTAGGGGTTTTTAGGTGGTTTTTAGGGGTTTTTTGGGGGTTTTATGGGTTTTTTTTAAGGAGTTTTTAAAGGGTTTTTTTGGGGGTTTTCTTGGGGGGTTTTGGGTTTTTTTAGGGGTTTTTTGGGGGTGTTTTGGGGGTTTTTTAAGGGCTTTTAAAGGGTTTTTTTTAGGGGCTTTGGGGTTTTTTTTAAGGGCTTTTTAAGGGGGTTTTTTTGGGTTTTGGGGGTTTTTTTTAAGGGGTTTTTTGGGGTTTTTTAAGGGTTTTTTGGGGGTTTTTTAAGGGTTTTTTTGGGGGATTTTAAAAGGTTTTTTTTAGGGTTTTGGGGGTTTTTTTTAGGGGGTTTTTAGGGGTTTTGGGGGGTTGGAAATTGAGTTTTTTGGGTTTTTTTGGGGGGGTTGGGGTTAATTAGAGCGGGGGTTTGGGGGTTAATTGGGGAATGGGGGATAAATGGGGAAAAAGGGGAAAATGAAAAAAGGAGAAAAATTAAAAATAAAAGGGAGTAAATGGGAAAAAGAAGAGAAAAAACGAAAAAATAAAAGGGGGAAAAGATAAAACAAAAAACGGGAAAAATGGGGAAAAAAAGAGGGAAAAACGAAGAAAAAAAGGGGAAAAAAATGAAAAAACAAAAGGGGAAAAAATGGAAAAAAATTAAAGAGAATTAATTAAAAGAAGCGCGGAAATAAATGCGAGGAAATCCGAGTTTGAAATGGGTTTAATTCCTTGGGAAAAAGGGGAGGGGAAATGGAGGAAAAATTTGGGAATTTCGGGATCATTTTTCGCTTTTTCCACCCCAAAAAATTTTTTCACTCCTCCCCTCCCCCAACACCCCCGGGTCACCCAAAAAACAAACAAACAAAAAAAAAATCAGCCAAAAAAATAAAAAATTAATTTTTTTTTTTTAAAAATCGCTTCTGGCAAATTCCCCGAGTCGGGAAAAAAAAAAAAAAATTAAAAATCCAATTTTTTTTTTTTTTTATTATGTTTTCCGCGACGCTTTTGAGGTGAAATTTGTCATTTTTTGAGTTTATTTTTTTTTATTATTTTCCTTATTTAAGTGATGAGGTTTAAAAAAAAAAAAAGAACAACGAATTTTTCCAGCCCCGGGGGCCGGAGAAAAAACTGGAAAATCTGGATTTGGGAAGAGGAAATGAGATTTTTTTTGTTGTTGTTTTTTGGGGGTTTTTTTTTGGCCGTGTCGAGGCCTGTTCGGCAGCCTCAGCTCCTCCCCCAAATCCTCCTAAGAATCCCCAAAAATTCTCTTAAAAATCCCCCAAAATTCCCCTAAAAATCCCCCAAAATTCCCCTAAAAATCCCCCAAAATTCCCCTAAAAATCCCCCAAAATTCCCCTAAAAATCCCAAAAAATCTTCCCAAAATTTTCCCCAATTTTCCCTCCCGAAACCGCCAACAACCCGCGCCTCACTGTTAAAAAAAACCTCAAAAATTCAAATTATTCCCCATTTTCACTGTTAAAACCCTCCCCAAAAAATCAAATTATTCCCTATTTCCACTGTAAAAAAAAAAAAACAAACAAAATTCAATTTATTCCCGATTTTCACTGTTTAAAAAACCCCCCAAAATTCAAATTATTCCTGATTTTCAGTGTTAAACCCCCTCCAAAAAAAAATTAAATTATTCCCGATTTTCACTGTGGAAAAAACCCCAAAAATTCAAATTATTCCTGATTTTCACTGTTACAAACCCCCCAAAAATTGAAATTATTCGCGATTTTTACCGCAGAACCCGGCCTGGTTTTGCTTGCCAGGTAATTAATTTAATTTTAATTAACACGACAAGATTTATTTGTATTTTTTTTGGTTGTTTTGGTTTGGTTTGGGGGGTTTTTTTGTTGTTTTTTTGGGTTTTTTTTCTGTCTGGACACAAAGGTTGGGACGGCCCCGGATGGGCCGGGAAAATTCCTTTTATTCGCTTTAAAACCGCCAATAAATTTTATAACAGGTAATTAAAAGTTACGAGGGGGGGAAGCCGCGCCGGCACAATGGGGATAATAAATTCCCAAATGAGAGAGGGGGAAAAAAACCAACAAAATAATAAAAAGAAAATAAACAAAAAAAAAAAAAAAAAAAAAAAAAAACCAAAAAAACTCCGCGAAAATGGAGAAAAATCAGCAAGAAAATCGCCCCCAAAAATCCGCGAAAATGGCACAAAAAACCCGGTTAAAAATAGCAAAAAATCCTTTTAAAATAGCCCAAAAAATCGCTCAAAAATAGCAAAAATTACCCAAGAAAACAGCCCCAAAAAACGGGAAAATAGCCAAAAATCCCGGTTAAAAATGGCAAAAAAACCCGGTTAAAAATGGCAAAGAATCCTTTTAAAATAGCCCAAAAAATCGCTCAAAAATAGCAAAAATTACCCAAGAAAACAGCCCCAAAAAACGGTTAAAAATGGCAAAAAAACCGGTTAAAAATGGCAAAAAAAACCGGTTAAAAATGGCAAAAAAACCGGTTAAAAATGGCAAAAAAACCGGTTAAAAATGGCAAAAAAACCCGGTTAAAAATGGCAAAAAAACCGCTTAAAATAGCCCCAAAAATCGCTCAAAAATAGCAAAAATTACCCAAGAAAACAGCCCCAAAAAACCGGGAAAATAACCCAAAAAAACCGTTAAAAATGGCAAAAAATATATTCAAAAATAGCAAAAAAACCCGCTCAGAAACAGCTTTAAAAATCCGCAAAAATAGCGAAAAATACCCAAGAAAATCGCCCCAAAAAAACCTTAAAAATAGCCCAAAAAACCGGTAAAAAATGGCAAAAAAACCCGATTAAAAATAGCCTAAAAATACCTTAAAAATAGCAAAAAATCCTTTAAAATAACCAAAGGAACCCGCTCAAAAATAGCTAAAAAACCACTCAAAAATAACTCAAAAAACCGCTTAAAAATAGCAAAAAAAGCGTTCAAAAATAGGAAAAAACCGCTCAAAAATAGCCCAAAAAAACCTCTTAAAAATAGGAAAAAACCGCTCGAAAATAGCCCCAAAAACCGCTTATAAATAGCAAAAAATCCCCTTAAAAATAGCAAAAAAACCCCTTAAAAATAGCAAAAAACCCCTTAAAAATAGCAAAAAAACCCCTTAAAAATAGCTCGAAAAACCGCTCAAAAATAGCTTTAAAAACCCTCAAAAATCCCCAAATAAAACGCTCAAAAATAGCCCCAAAAAAAGCTTAAAAACAGCCAAAAAACCCCTTAAAAATAGCTTTAAAAACCTGAAAAATAGCCAAATAAAACGCTCAAAAATAGCCAAAAATAATCCCAAAAATAGCAAAAAAAACCCCTAAAAATAGCCCCCAAACCCCTCAAAAATAGCCCCAAAAAATCCTCAAAAATAGCTTTAAAATCCCACAAAAATAGCCCCAAAAAAGCTCAAAAAACAGCCCAAAATAACGCCCAAATAGCAAAAAAACCCACTCAAAAATAGCTTGAAAAACCCTCAAAAAACAGCTTGAAAATCCCACAAAAATAGCAATAAAATCCTCAAAAATAGCCCCAAAAACGCCTCAAAAATAACATTAAAACCCCTCAAAAAAACCCAAAAAATCCCTTCAAAAATCGCCAAAAAAAGCCCCAAAAAATCCCTTTAAAATCCCCCCAAAACGCCCCAAAAATCCCCAAAAAAAGCGAATTTTGGGCCGCCCGGAGCGACCTGGGCGCGGATTTCTCTTGGTGCCCAATCGCGTCACTCGCACCTGAACCTTCCCCAATTAACGCGGCAATTAACCCGCCGCTAATTAGTTCATTTGGAATTACTCGGAATTCTTTAGTTTCAGATGCGGCCGAGAATTAAAAAAAAAAAAAAAAAAAAAAAAATTAAAGGAAAAAAAATCGGAGAAAAAGCGGAATTGTTATTTTGTTTTGTTTTATTTTATTTTATTTTATTTTATTTTTATTCTATTTTATTTTATTTTATTTTATTTTGCTTTTATTCTATTTTATTCTATTTTATTCTATTTTATTCTATTTTATTTTATTTTATTTTTATCCGATTTTATTCTATTTTTTGTTCTGTTATTTTATTTTTACTTTATTTTATTTTTATTCTCTTTTATTCTATTTTATTCTGTTTTATGTTACGTTATTTTATTTTTAATCTATTTTATTTTATTTTATTTTATATTATTTTATTTTATTTTTCTTCTATTTTATTCTGTTCTATTTTATTTTTCTTCTATTTTATGTTACGTTATTTTATTTTATTTTTATTCTATTTTATTTTCTTTTATTTTATTTTTATTCTATTCCATTTTATTTTATTTTTTTAAATTTTATTTTTATCCTATTTCGTTCTATTTTATGTGACGTTATTTTTTTAAATTTTTATTCTCTTTTATTCCATTTTATTCTATTTTATTTTATGTTATTTTATTTTATTTTTATTCTGTTTTATGTTACGCTATTTTATTTTATTTTTATTCTATTTTATTCTATTTTATTCTATTTCATTCTATTCTATTTTATTTTATTTTACTTTATGTTTTATTTTATTTTATTCTATTCTATGCTACGTTATGTTATTTTATTCTTTTTTATTTTATATTTTATTTTATTTTATTTTATATTTTATTTTATTTTATTTCATTTTATTTTATTTTATTTTATTTTATTTTATTTTATTTTATTTCATTTTATTTTATTTTATTTTATTTTATTTTATTTTATTTTATTTCATTTTATTTTATTTTATTTTATTTTATTTTATTTTATTTTATTTTATTTCATTTTATTTTATTTTATTTCATTTCATTTTATTTCATTTTATTTTATTTCATTTTATTTTATTTTATTTTATTTTATTTTATTTTATTTTATTTTATTTTTAAACCCCAAGCGCCGCTCGGATTTTCCTCCCCCTCCCTCCTCCCTCACCTCAAACCACATAAAATAAAAAAAGAAAGAAATAAAATAAACCAAATTAAACCGAATTAAAATCTCATTACCCGAAAGCGCCTTTAACGCTCCAGAAATCGGAATATTCGCGATGGAGGAAAAAAAAAATAAAAAATAAACGAATTTTCTCCCGTAACGAGCCCCGAAAATTCGGAATTAAACCCGAACCGCGCTCGGCGCCGTTTGTGCCGCGGCTGCGATTTCTCACTCCAATTAAAACAAAATTAATTCAAATAAATTCAAATCAAATCCAATCAAATGGAGCGGAGCCGGAAATGGAATTGCTCCATAAAAAGCGAGACCGAGGCGAACATTTCATTTTTATTCCCTTTCATCCCGGTAATAAAAGAGAAAAAAAATAAAATAAAATAAAATAAAATAAATCCCTTTTTATATTTTTTATTTTAGTTAATTTTTTTTGTTTTTAACTCCGAACGACGGCGGCGACGAACGAGTGTCAAATACAAATAAATTTATTTTTTTTTTCCTCTTCCTCCTCCTCCCCCTTATTAAAAATAAAATAAAATAAAATAAAATAAAATAATTAAATCTGTATTAAAAAAATCAAAGCGGGATTGAAATGAGCGCCGGGCGGGTTCGGGGATTTAAAGATGAGAAAAGAGCTGGAAAATCCCAATTTTTTATTTATTATTATTATTTTTATTTTTATTTTTATTTTTATTTTGATGATTTCTCCGTCTCGTCCCTGCCCGGCGCTGTAAAGATTATTTTATTTTATTTTATTTTATTTTATTTTATTTTATTTTATTTTATTTTATTTTATTTTATTTTATTCTATTCTATTCTATTCTATTCTATTCTGTTTTGTCCTATTTTATTTTATTTTATTTTTTATTTTATTGTATTATATATTATCTTTTATTTTATTCTTATTTTATTGTATTTTATTCTATTTTATTCTTGTATTCTATTTTATTCTCTTTTGTTCTATTTTTATTTTATTTTATTCTATTTTCTATTTTATTTTCTATTTCATTTTTTATTTTATTTTACTTTATTTTATATTATCTTTTATTTTGTTTTTATTGTATTTTATTGTATTCTTTATTGTATTTTTTAATATTTTAATTCATTTTATTTTATATTTTATTTTCTTTTATTTTATTCTATTCTATTTGCTTCTATTTTATTTTATTTCATTTTATTTCATTTTATTTAATTTTATTTTTTTTTCCTGTTCTATTCTTTTTTATCCTATTTTATTTTATTAGATATTTCATTTTATTGTATTGTATATTTTATTTTCTTTTATTTTATTCTATTTTCTTCTATTTTATTTTCTTCTATTTTATTTTCTGTTATTTTATTTTATTCGATTTTCTTTTATTATATATTTTATTGTATCGTATATTTTATTCTATTCCATTTTATTTTATTCTATTTTATTTTATTTTATTTTATTTTATTTTATTCTATTTTATTTTTATTTTTATTTTTTTTCCGAGCAGCCAATCTTTGATTTTTTTTTCGGTTTTTTTTCTCTCTTTGTCCCAAGCGGATCCCGCGATAAATTAAATAAAATTAAAATTAAAAAAAGGGATCCCAAATCCCCCAAAATTCGCTTTTTTCCCGCCTCCCTTCGCGCAGAAAAATCGAATTTTTGGGTTTTTTTGGGGGGAATTTCCTCGGTTTGGGGGTTCCGGGAAATTCCCAGCCCTGAAAATTCTCTTTTTTTTTTTAAATTTTATTTTTGGGAATTTTCCTCTTCCCGCCTGGAAATTCCCCAAATTTCGGGTCCCGATTTCCCGCGCCGCCAAATTTTATTTTTTTTAATTTTTTCCCCATTTTTTCCCTCATTTCCCCCCATTTTTTTTCTCCTTTTTTTCCCAATTTTTCCCTTTTTTTCCTCATTTTTTTTCCTCCTCTCCCAACAATTCCAAACCTTTAAATCCCGGCCCGATTAAATGATTTATTACCATTAAATTATTTATCGCCATTAAATTATTTATTACCATTAAATTATTTATCACGATTAAATAATTTATCACGATTAAATAATTTATCATTTTAATTTAAAAAAACACCAAAAAGGAATTTTGGGGGAATTTTTGGGGGAATTTTCCACCTCTGGGATTTTTTGATGGGAATAAAATAAAATAAAAAGAAATAAATAAAATAAAATAAATAAAAATTTGGGGGATTTTTTTTTTTTTGGGATGGGGGCTCCTCCAATCTTTGCCCAAAATCGTCGCGATTCCGCCCAAAATTTCGGGAAAATTCCGATTTTTTTTTTTTTAGGGATTTTTCCCTCCACCCCCACCAAAAAAAAAAAAAAAAAAAAAAGAAAAAAAAAAATTTCCCTCATTTTCCCAACGGCGACAAAAACGGAACGCCAAAACCTTGAAAATAATTGGATTTTATTGGGATTTTATTAAGATTTTATTGGGAATTTATTTGGATTTTATTGGGATTTTATTTGGATTTTATTGGGAATTTATTAGGATTTTATTGGGATTTTATTAGGATTTTATTGGGAATTTGTTTGGATTTTATTGGGATTTTATTAGGATTTTATTGGGAATTTATTAGGATTTTATTGGCATTTTATTGGGATTTTATGTGGATTTTATTGGGAATTTATTTGGATTTTATTGGGATTTTATTGGGATTTTATTAAGATTTTATTGGGATTGTATTGCCATTTTATTAGGATTTTATTAGGATTTTATTAGGATTTTATTAGGATTTTATTGGCATTTTATTGGGATTTTATGTGGATTTTATTGGGAATTTATTAGGATTTTATTAGGATTTTATGAGGATTTTATCGGGATTTTCTTGGGATTTTCTTGGGATTTTCCCGCAATTAACAGCGAATTTAATGAGATTTTTTATTTTATTTCATTTTATTTTTGCCCGCTCCTCTGGCAGGAGAATCCTCCAGGATAAAAACCCAAATTTGGGTTTTTTTACCCCAAAAAAAGATGAAACAGAGACGGCCCCGCTCGCTTTTAATATTTTTTTTTAATTATTTTAATTATTCTTTAATTAGAATTAATAGAATTAATATCGGCATTCACGTCGCGGCTCACGGCACAAAAAAACCCCCAAATTTGAATTTTTTTAAATTTATTTTTGCCTTTTTTTCCTTTTTTTTTGGAACGACGAAATCCCATTTTAATTTCATTATTAATCCATTTTTTAATTAATATTTCCCCCCATTAAAAAAAAAAAAAAAACAAAAAAACACTCTAAATTATTTTTTTTCCGGTACAATTTTTTTATTTTATTCTTCTTCTTTCTTTTTTTTTTTTTTTTTTTTTTTTTGCATTTTCCCGAGCATGAACAGATAAAAGTCAAGACAAATAATTAATAATTAATTAATTCTCCTACATTCAGTGCAATTGATTCCTACGCTACTTGATAAGCACAATAAAATAATATCAAATAATAATAATAATAATAATAATAATAATAATAATAATAATAATAATAACAATACTGTGCGTTCTCCACTAGGCAGTTTCAGTTGTTGGGATTTTTTTTTTTTTTTTAAATTTTTTTTTAAATTTTATTATTTTTTTTTTAATTTTTCGATCATTAATCGATATCAATTAATTAATTAATTCCAAGAAAAATAAGCAGCGACGAACGACAATAAAACCGCAATTACAAAGACTCCCAAAGCATGACTCCTTCTATAAGTACAATACAAGGTTGGGGTTTGCATTATTTTTGTTTCATTATTATTAATTATTATTATTAATTAATTAATTTTTTTTTTTTTTTTGGCTACTTAGTAGCTTTGCCTCGGGGCCCGCTCGCTTTTTTCTTCTTTTCTTCTTTTTTTTTTTCTTCTTCTTTTTTTCTTCTTTTTTTCTTCTTTTTTTCTTCTTTTTCTCTTCTTTTTCTTATTTTTCTTCTTTTTCTTCTTTTTCTTATTTTTTCTTATTTTTCTGATTTTTCTCCTTTTTTCTCTTTTTCTCCTTTTTATCTTTTTCTTCTTTTTCTCCTTTTTCTCCTTTTTCTCTTTTTTCTCTTTTTCTTCTTTTTCTCTTTTTTCTCTTTTTTCTCTTTTTCTCCTTTTTCCTCTTTTTCTCCTTTTTCTTTTTTTCTTCTTTTTCTCTTTTTCTCCTTTTTCTCCTTTTTCCTCTTTTTCTCTTTTTTCTCCTTTTTCTCCTTTTTCTTCTTTTTCTCTTTTTTCTCCTTTTTCTCCTTTTCTCCTTTTTCTTCTTTTTCTCCTTTTCCCTCTTTTTTTTTTTTTTAACAAAAAATTTTTTTTCTTTTTATTTTTTTTTTATTATTATTATTATTTTTTCCCCGAGCGAAATCGAAGATCTGGAAGCCCCTGGTTTCTTAATTAAAGGTTTCATAATTAATTAAATTATTGCAGGTTTTCCCTTTTTTTTTTTTTTCTTTTATTTTTTCTTTTTTTTGCGTTTTTTTTTTTTTTAGGTGGTTCGGGAAGAACTTGGAGTGCGGGAAAAGGGGGGGAAAAATGGGGAAAAAAACGGGAAAAACGGGAAAAAATGGGGAAAAAAACGGGAAAAAAGAGAGAAAAAAACCCCAGAGAAAACGGGGAAAAAATGGGAAAAAAAGGGAAAATGTAGAGAAAAATTGGGGGAAAAAAGTGGGAAAATAGGGGGAAAAAAAGGGAAAAAAATGGGAAAAACAAAGGGTGGGGTGAGCGGCTCGGCCTGTCCCGGGATTCCCAGAAATTCCCAAAAATTCCCCCAAAAATTCCCCAAAAATTCCCCCAAAATTCCCCCCAAAATTTCCCATAATTTCCCCCAAAATTCCCCAAAAATTCTACAAAAAATCTCCAATAATTCAAAATATTTGGGGCTTGCAAAGGAGAATTCCGGGGAAAATTTGGGAAAATCTCCCCGGGGTCGTGGGGAGAATGAGGGGGAAAAAAATTCCCTAAAAAATAAAAATTTTCCCCCCCAAAAAAACCCCGAATTTGGGAAATTCAATTTTTATCCTGATTTTATTTCTTTTTTTTTCTTTTTTTTTTTTTTTTTTTTTTTTTTGGTGCGTCTAAGGAGCTCAATAATAATAAATTTCATTTTTAATTGGATTTTTTTTTCCCCTCCCCGTTTATGGATTTTTAAATTGGAAAAAAAAAAAATCAGGAATAAAAGAAAAAAAAATTTAAAAATTCCCAAATTCGGGTTTGGGAGCAGCCGAGAAATTTCATTTTTAATCCGATTTCTTTTCCCCCTTTAATTTTGATTTTTTTTAAAAAGGGGAGGCGGATTAAAAAGAGGAAAAAAATGAGAAAATCAGAGAAAAATTGGGGGAAAAAAGAGAAAAAGGAAAAAAAGGATCGAGATGGGGAAAATTTATTAAAAATTCGGGGGAAAAGGAGAAAAATTGGGGGAATTGATAAAAAATTTGGGGAAAAAAGGATAAAAAATTTGGGGAAAAAAGGGAATTTTTTTTTCAAGGAAAATCTAAAGTCGGGCAGGACCGAGGGAATTTTGTCACCCCGGTAATAAAAAATTTAAAAATTAAAAATTAAAAATTAAAAAAATATTCGAGGCTCCTGCCAGGTAATCCCAGCCTGGGAGGGGCTTAAATTAAAAAAAAAAAAAAAATTAAAAATTAAAAAGGGAATTGAGGATTGTAAAAAAAAAAAAAACAATTAAAAAAATCGCTAAAAAAAATAAACTTAAAAAAATAAAAACATAGAATAAAACAGGAAAAAAAAGAGGAATAAAATGACAAAAAAAATGAGCCAGAAATGACAAGAAGGTGAGAAAAAAAAAACAGGAAAAAACACAAAGAAACAGAAAAAAAAAAAAGAGAAAAAAAAAAACCAGAAAGAAACACAAAGAAAACTTTTTAAAAATCTGGAAAAAACCAAAAATATACTAAAAAATTCTGAAAAAAAACCCCACTTAAAAACACTGCACCAAAAAAAACAGGAAAAACGCTGAAAAAACGGGGAAAAACACTAAAAAATCGGGGGAAAAACAGTGAAAAAGGGGAAAAACAGTAAAAAAAAAGTGGAGAAAAACTGGGGGAAAAAAGGAAAAAATGGGGGAAAAATACTAAAAAAGTCGGGGAGAAAAGGGAGGAAAAAAGGGGAAAAAAGGGAGAAAAAAGGGGAAAAAGGGGGAGAAAAAATGGGAGAAAAAATGGGAGAAAAAAAGGGAAAAAAGGGGAGAAAAAAGGGGAGAAAAAGGGGAAAAAAGGGGAAAAAAAGGGGAGAAAAAAAGGGAAAAAAGGGGAAAAAAGGGGAGAAAAAGGGGAAGAAAAAAAGGGAAAAAATGGAAAAAAAGGGGAAAAAAAGGGGGAAAAAAGGGGAAAAAAGGGGAGAAAAAAGGGGGGAAAAAAGGGGGGAAAAAAAGGGGAAAAAAGGGGAAAAAGGGGAGAAAAAAGGGGGAAAGAAGGGGGAAAAATGGGGAAAAAAATTTAAAAACCGGGGAAAAACGGGGGATAAAAAAAACCCGTAAATAAAGAACCGAAGCGCGTCTTTTCACCCGGAGCTCAAACCCCCCCCCAGCCCGGCCCGGCGCGGCGTCGGAAATTTTTTTTTTTTTTTTTTTTTTTAAATCTTTAAAATTTTTTAATTATTTTTTTTTCCTCCCCCCCCTCTCCCCCTCCCCCAAAAATCAATCCTTGCTCTCTTCCTTCTCCTCCTCGTCCTTCTCCTCCTCCTCGTTGCCTTCCTCGTCGTTCTTGTCGTCCTCGCGGCCGGCGCCGGGCAGTTTCTCCTTGTTGTTCTCCTTCTTCCATTTCATGCGGCGGTTCTGGAACCAAATCTTCACCTGGCGCTCCGAGAGCCCCAGCGCGTGCGACACCTCGATGCGGCGCTTGCGGGTCAGGTAAGGGTTAAACAGGAATTCCTTCTCCAGCTCCAGCGTCTGGTAGCGGCTGTACGTCTGGCGGCCGCTGCGCCGGCCCGGGGCTGCGGGCACGAAGGGGTTAAACGTCAGGGAAATCATCCCGGGAAATGAATAAAATTAATGTTGAAATGGAATGGGGGGCTGCGGGCACGAAGGGGTTAAACGTCAGGGATTAATGGGGGAATTAATTAAATTAATGTGTAAATGTCATGGGGGGCTGCGGGCACGAAAGGGTTAAACGTCAGGGAAACCATCCCGGGAAATAAATAAAATTATTGTAAATGTCATGGGGGGCTGCGGGCACGAAGGGGTTAAACGTCAGGGATTAATGGGGGAATTAATTAAATTAATGTGTAAATGTCATGGGGGGCTGCGGGCACGAAGGGGTTAAACGTCAGCGAAACCATCCCGGGAAATAAATAAAATTAATGTTGAAATGTCATGGGGGGCTGCGGGCACGAAGGGGTTAAACGTCAGGGAAATCATCCCGGGAAATAAATAAAATTATTGTAAATGGAATGGGGGGCTGCGGGCACGAAGGGGTTAAACGTCAGGGATTAATGGGGCAATTAATTAAATTAATGCGTAAATGGAATGGGGGGGCTGCGGGCAGGAAAGGGTTAAATGTCGGCGAAACCAGCGCGGGAAATAAATAAAATTAATGTTGAAATGTCATGGGGGGGGCGCGGGGAACAAAGGGTTAAACGTCAGGAATTAACGGGGAATTAATTAAATTAATTACTAAATATAATGGGGGGCCGCGGGGAGCAAAGGGTTAAAGATGAGCAAATTAATGGGGAATAAATGAAATTAATAAATAAATGGAATGGGGGGACTGCGGGCAGGAAAGGGTTAAACAGAGCCGGAATTAGCGCGGGAAATGAAATAAAATAAAATGAAATGAAATGAAATACAATGAAATGAAATGAAATAAAATGAAATAAAATAAAATAAAATAAAATGAAATGAAATGAAATGAAATGAAATGAAATAAAATAAAATAAAATAAAATAAAATGAAATGAAATAAAATAAAATGAAATGAAATGAAATGAAATAAAATAAAATAAAATAAAATAAAATAAAACAAAAATATAATGGGGGCTGCGGGCAGCAAAGGGTTAAAGATGAGCAAATTAATGGGGAAAAAATTGAAATTAATAAATAAATGTAATGGGGGATTGGGGGCAGGAAAGGGTTAAACTCTAAATAAAATTAATAAATATAACGGGGGGAGGGGGAAGAATAAAAGGAGAAATTTTTTTAAAGTTAGGAATGAAATTAGAAATAAAATTAAAAATAAAATTAAGAATAAAATTAGAAATAGAAATAAAATTAGGAATGAAATGAAGAATGACATTTAAAACGAAATTAATTTAATTGAAGATAAGGGAAGGTAAGATAAGATATAAAAATATATAAAATATAAGATAAAAGATGAAATTTTAAAACTGGGGTGGTGGTGGGGATTAATATAAATTAATAAATAAATATATAAATTAATAAATAAATGGGAGGGGTGGAGGTGGGGATTTAAAAAATACATAAAGAGATTTTTGAAAAATAAAATTCGAAATCAAATAAATGGAAAATAAAGGTAAAATGTTGAGGGTGGTTGGGGGAATGAGGGGGAAAATGAGGAAAATTGTTAAAAAATTATTATTATTTTTTTTTTAAAAAAGGGGGAAAACCCAAATGAAAATGCTCCAAACACAGAAAAAAATGAAAAAAATCAGAACCACAAAACCAGAAATGACCCAAAGGCACCAAAAAGCCCAAAAACTACAAAACAAAGTAAAAAAACCCAAAAAACCCAAAAAAAAGCCCAAAAACCAGCACAAAAACCACCCAAAAAACCCAAAAACCAACACAAAAAAAAAAACCCCAAAATATCCCAAAACCCCCCAAAAATCAACACAAAAATCAACCCCAAAAAATCCCAAAAACCAACAAAACAACCCCAAAATTATCAAAAAACCCCAAAACCAAAAAAACAACAAGAACCCAAAATAATAATAAAAAAAATCCCAAAAATCCGAAAACCAACACAAAAAAAAAATCCAGAAAAATCCCGAAAACCCCAAAAATCAACAGAAAAAAAAAACCAAAAAAGCCCCAAAACCAACACAAAAAAATCCCAAAAAATCCCCAAAACCAACACAAAAAAATCCCAAAAAAACCCAAATAATTCCCAAAACCAACACAAAAAAATCCCCAAAAAATCCCAAAAACCAACACAAAAAAATCCCAAAAAATCCCAAATAATTCCCAAAAACCAACACAAAAAAATCCCCAAAAAATCCCAAAAAACCCAAACCCCAACACCCAAAAAAAACCCCAAAAATTCCAAAATCAACCCAAAAATCCCAAAAATCCCAAAAATCCCCCAAACCCCGAATTCTCCCCAACCCCCAAAAATTTTTCCCCCGAACCAAAAAAGCCCCAAAATTCGCTTTTTTTTGCCCATTTTTCCCCCTTTTTTCACCCATTTTTTGCCCAATTTTCCATTTTTCCCCCCATTTTTTCCCCCCTTTTTTGTCCCTTTCTCCCCATTTTAATCCCATTTTTTCCCCACTTTAATCCCATTTTTTGTCCATTTTTCACCCATTTTTTCCCCATTTTCTCCCCATTTTTCACCTCCTTTCTCCCCATTTTAATCCCATTTTAATCCCATTTTTTTCCCCATTTTAATCCCATTTTTTGTCCATTTTTCACCCATTTTTTGCCCATTTTCTCCCCATTTTAATCCCTTTTTTTGCCCATTTTCTCCTCATTTTTCACCCCATTTTCCCCTTTTTTCACCCATTTTTTGCCCATTTTTCCCTTTTTTCCCCCCCATTTTTTCACCCTTTTTTTGTCCCTTTTCTCCCCGTTGTAATCCCATTTTTTTCCATTTTTCCCCCTTTTTAATCCCATTTTTCACCCATTTTTTGCCCCTTTTACCCCATTTTTCACCTCCTTTCTCCCCATTTAAATCCCATTTTAATCCCATTTTTTCCCCCTTTTTAATCCCATTTTTTTGTCCATTTTTCACCCATTTTTTGCCCCTTTTCTCCCCATTTTAATCCCTTTTTTTGCCCATTTTCTCCTCATTTTTCACCCCATTTTCCCCTTTTTTCACCCATTTTTTGCCCATTTTTCCCTTTTTTCCCCCCCATTTTTTCACCCTTTTTTTGTCCCTTTTCTCCCCGTTGTAATCCCATTTTTTTCCATTTTTCCCCCTTTTTAATCCCATTTTTCACCCCATTTTTTGCCCATTTTCTCCCTATTTTAATCCCATTTTTTTCCCCTTTTCCACCCCATTTTAATCCCATTTTTCCCCATTTTAATCCCATTTTTTCCCCATTTTTCACCCCATTTTTCCCTTTTTCACCCCATTTTTCACCCATTTTAATCCCATTTTCCCCATTTTTCACCCATTTTAATCCCAATTTCCCCATTTTTCACCCATTTTAATCCCATTTTCCCCCCTATTTTTAACCCGTTTCTCCCATTTTTTAAATTTTATTTTAATTTTCCATTTTTCCCTTTTTTCCTTTCCCCGTTCTTCCTCCTCCCCCTCCCAAAACTCCAAAACTTTTTAATTTTTAATTTTATTTTTTTTCCAAACATTCACCCCAAAACCCCCAAACTTTTCAATTTTAATTTTTAATTTTTTTCCCAAACATTCACCCCAAAACCCCCAAATTTTTTAATTATTTTTTTCCAAACATTCACCCCAAAACCCCAAATTTTTAATTTTTAATTTTATTTTTTCCCCAGCATTCACCCCAAAACCCCCAAACTTTTTAATTTTTATTTTTAATTTTTAATTTTAATTTTTTCCCGAACATTCACCCCAAAAGCCCCAAACTTTTTAATTTTAATTTTTAATTTTTTTTCCAAACATTCACCCCAAAACCCCCAAACTTTTTAATTTTTAATTTTAATTTTTAATTTTAATTTTTTTCCAAACATTCACCCCAAAACCCCCAAACTTTTTAATTTTAAATTTCTATTTTTTTCCCCAACATTCACCCCAAAACCCCCAAACTTTTTAATTTTAAATTTCTATTTTTTTCCCCAACATTCACCCCAAACCCCCAAATTTTTAATTTTTAATTTTATTTTTTTCCCGAACATTCACCCCAAAACCCCCAAATTTTTTAATTTTTATTTTTAATTTTTTTTCCAAACATTCACCCCAAAACCCCCAAACTTTTTAATTTTAATTTTTTTTTTCCAAACCTTCACCCCAAAATCCCCAAACTTTTTAATTTTTATTTTTAATTTTTAATTTTAATTTTTTTCCAAACATTCACCCCAAACCCCCAAATTTTTAATTTTTAATTTTATTTTTTCCCCAACATTCACCCCAAAACCCCCAAATTTTAATTTTTTTTTTAATTTCCCGAACATTCACCCCAAAACCCCCAAATTTTAATTTTTAATTTTATTTTTTTCCCCAACATTCACCCCAAACCCCCAAATTTTAATTTTTATTTTTAATTTCCCGAACATTCACCCCAAAACCCCAAATTTTAATTTTATTTTTAATTTTTTCTCACAGATCGGGGGTTCCCCCCCGCCCCCCCTTTTCCCCCAAAAACAAAAAATCCCCAAAAATCCGAATTTTCCTCCCCAAAATCCTCAAATTTTTCCGTTTTCCGCCCCAAAAAAAAACCCAAGAGAGACAAAAATTGGGGGAAAAAACCGCGGAAAAATCGGAATAAATGAAATAAAAAATAAAAATAAAGTTTCGCGGCCGCAGCCGCGGAATTTTCCTCGGGCGCCAACGAGAAAATCCAATTTTTGGGTCAAAGAGCCCCAAAAAAATTCAGATTTTTCCTCCCCAGACACAAATTCTTCTTTATTTCCGTTTTTTTGGGGTTTTTTTGGGTTGTTTTGGAGGTTTTTAATTTTTATTTTTAGGTTTTTTTGGGGGTTTTTTTGCCGGCGGTTTCAGGGAGGTATAAAATTAAAATTGAAATTGAAATTGAAATTAAAATTGAAATTGAAATTGAAATTAAAATTGAAATTGAAATTGAAATTAAAGTAAAAATTAAAGTAAAAATTAAAGTAAAAATTAAAGTAAAAATTAAAGTAAAAATTAAAGTTAAAATTAAAATTGAAATTGAAATTGAAATTGAAATTGAGATTGAAATTAAAGTAAAAATTAAAGTAAAAATTAAAGTAAAAATTAAAATTAAACTTGAAATTGAAATAAAAAGTGAAATAAAAATTGAAATAAGAATTAAAATAGAAATTTTTTAAAAATTAAAAATTAAAGATAAAAATAAAAATAAAAATAAAAATAAAAATAAAAATTGAAATTAAAATTAAAATTGAAATTAAAATTAAAATTAAAATTGAAATTAAAACTGAAATAAAAATTGAAACAAAAAATTAAAGTAAAAATTGAAAAAAATTAAATAAAAATTAAAATTAAAATTAAAATTAAAATTAAAATTGAAATAAAAATTAAAACAACAATAAAAATAAAAATTGAAATAAAAATTAAAACAAAAACTGAAATGAAAACTGAAATAAAAATTGTAATTAAAATTGTGAGTAAAATTAAAATTAAAATTAAAATTAAAACTTGAAATAAAAATTAAAACCGGAAATAAAAATTGAAACAACAATTAAAATGAAATTTAAAATTAAAATAAACTAAAACCAAAATTAATTTATTTTTATTTTTAACCAGCCTCTCCTTCCCAGCCGCGGCTGTTCCCACATGTTTTGAATTACCCGGATTAAATTAAAATTTAAATTATTTCCTCTCCTTTCCCAGCCCAAACCCGAATTATTTTCAATTTCCCTCCCTTTTATTTCATCTTTATTTAATTTTCGATCCCGACCTTTCCACCTCCAGCTCCGTTTTTTTTAATTTAATTTTTATTTTTTTCCCCTCCCCGACTATTTATTTTTTTTTTTTTTTCCCCCGAGGAAAAATAAAAAAACAACTTTAAAACGACTTTAAAACCACCCTCGGGTCTGATTTTTTGTGCTTTCGGCTTTTTTTAAATTTTAATTTTTTTTTTTTTAATTTTGTAGGGAATCCCCTCGGTTTGGTGGAAATAAAAATAAAAATTAAATATTTGAGGGGGAAAAAATTAAAATATTCTGGCTGGGGGGGATGGGTCAGAGCTGAGATTATTATTATTATTATTATTATTGTTGTTATTATTATTATTATTATTATTATTATTATTATTATTATTATTATTATTATTTTAATATAAATTTATTTATGCGGGGGAGAGGTCTGGCCTGGGGGAGAAGAGGGCGGAATTTTGGGGTAAAAAATCTGAATTTTGGGATAAAAAAATCTCAATTTTGGGGTAAAAATTCGGAATTTGGGGGCAAAAAATCTGAATTTTGGGGTAAAACCCCTGAATTTTGGGGTAAAAATCTGAATTTTGGGGCAAAAAATCTGAATTTTGGGGTAAAAATCTGAATTTTGGGGCCAGAGGCCGCAATTTGGAGAGGAAAGGTTCGGATTTGGGGGTGAAAAGTCGGAATTTGGGGTTTAAAAAATGGGAATTCGGGTCCTTCCAACATCGCCCCAAAAACCCCAAAACCCCAAAAACCCCAAAAACCCCAAAAACACCAAAAATGACCCCAAAAAATCACCGAAAATCACCAAAAAATCACCAAAAATTACCAAAAAAACCCCAAAAAAATCCCAAAAATCACCAAAAATGACCCAAAAAACACCAAAAAACCCAAATAACCCCAAAAATCCCAAATAAACCCCAAACCAAGCCCCAAATCCAACCCAAACAACCCCCCAAAAATCCCAAATAACAACAAAAAAAAAACCCAAAAAATCCAAAATAACAAAAAAAACCCCAAAAAATCCCAAATAAGAACAAAACAAAAACTAAATAATAAAAAACCTCCAAATAACCCAAAAATCCCAAATAACCCCAAAATCAAACCCAAACCCAAAAATCCCAAATAACCCCAAAAAACCAAAAAAATCCCAAATATCCCCAATCCCCGAATTTTTTGTTCTTTTCTCTCCTTTTTCTCCTTTTCCTCTTATTTTTAATTTTTTTCCCCTTTTTTTTCCCTCCAATTTCTCTCCTCCAGCGGCCAAATCGCCCCAAAGTCGCCCCAAAAACACCAAAAACACCAAAAACAGCCCAAAAACACCCAAAAAATCCAAAAAACCACCAAAAACAGCCCAAAACCACAAAAAAAACCAAAACCACCCCAAAAACGCACCCAAAAAATCCCCAAATACCCAAAATATCCCAAAATACCCAAAAAATCCCCAAAATACCAAAAAAAATCCCCAAATACCCAAAATATCCCAAAATACCAAAAAAAAATCCCCAAATACCCAAAATATCACAAAATACCCAAAAAATCCCCAAAATACCAAAAAAAAAATCCCCAAACACCCAAAATATCCCCAAAATACCAAAAAAAATCCCCAAATACCCAAAATATCACAAAATACCCAAAAAATCCCCAAAATACCAAAAAAAATCCCCAAATACCCAAAATATCCCAAAAACACCCAAAAAATCCCCAAAATACCAAAAAAAAATCCCCAAATACCCAAAATATCACAAAAACACAAAAAATCCCCAAAATACCAAAAAAAAATCCCCAAATACCCAAAATATCCCAAAAACACCCAAAAAATCCCCAAAATACCAAAAAAAATCCCCAAATACCCAAAATATCACAAAAACACAAAAAATCCCCAAAATACCAAAAAAAAATCCCCAAATACCCAAAATATCCCAAAAACACAAAAAAAATCCCCAAAATACAAAAAAAAATCCCCAAATACCCAAAATATCCCAAAAACACCAAAAAAAAAATCCCCAAATACCCAAAACATCCCAAATAACACCAAAAAAGCCCAAAAAACACAAAAAATCCCCAAAAATCACAAAAAAAAACTAAAACACAAAAAACAGCCCCAAAACCACCAAAAGATCCCAAAACACCCGAAATATCCCAAATAACACCAAAAAAAACCCAAAACGCAAAAAAATCCCCAAAATACCAAAACCAACCCGAAACACCAAAAAAATCCCAAAAACAGAAAAAAAAATCCCAAAAACCACAAAAACCGCCCCAAAAACACACAAAAAAATCTCCAAAAACACAAAAAAAAAAATCCCAAAAACACCAAAAAAATCCCAAAAACACCCAAAAAAATTCCCCAAAAACCACAAAAACCGCCCCAAAAACACACAAAAAAATCTCCAAAAACACACAAAAAAAAATCCCCAAAACACCAAAAAAATTCCCCAAAAAACCCCAAAACACACCCAAAAAAAATTCCCAAAAACCACAAAAACCGCCCCAAAAACACACAAAAAAAATCTCCAAAAACACACAAAAAATCCCCAAAACACCAAAAAAATTCCCCAAAAAACCCCAAAACACCAAAAAAAATCCCAAAAACACCCAAAAAAAATTCCCAAAAACCACAAAATCCGCCCCAAAAACACACAAAAAAAATCTCCAAAAACACAAAAAAATATCCCCAAAATACCAAAAAAATTCCCCAAAAAACCCCAAAACACACCAAATAAATCCCAAAAACACCAAAAAAATCCCAAAACACCAAAACCAACCTAAAGGACACAAAAGCGACCCAAAAACCACCAAATAACACCCAAAAAAATCCCAAAAAAATCCCCAAAAAACAAACCAAGAAAACCCCAAAACCACCAAAACCAACCCCAAAAAAACCAAATTAAAAAACTCAAATAACAAACACCAAAACCACCCCAAAAAAACAAAATAAAACCCCAAATAACACGAAAATCAACCCAAAACCAACCCAAAAATCACCGAATCCGCCCCAAAAATCACCAAAAATAACCCAAAGAACCCAAAAAAAATCAAATAACGCCAAAACCACCCAAAAAACCCCCAAAAATAAAACCCAAATAACGCCAAAATCAACCCAAACCCAACCCAAGAATCACCGAAAACAGATTCAAAAAACCCCAAAATCCCCAAATTACAAAAAAAACCAACCCAAATACCAAAAAAAACCCAAATAACACAAAAACCGACCCAAAAACCACCAAAATCGCCCCAAAAAACCCAAAATCCAACAAAAAAAATCAAATAACAGCAAAACCACCCCCAGAAAATCAACAAAAAAAATCAAATAACACAAAAACCAACCCAAGAATCACCAAAATCGCCCTAAAAAAACCCAAAATCCAACAAAAAAACCAAAAAACAAAAAAATTCAAATAACAGCAAAACCACCCCCAAAAAATCACCAAAAAAAAATTCAAATAGCACCAAAACCGACCCAAAAATCACCAAAATCGCCCCAAAAAACCCAAAATCCAACCAAAAAACCAAAAAAAATATTAAATAACAGGAAAACCACCCCCAAAATATCAACAAAAAAAAAATTCAAATAGCACCAAAACCGACCCAAAAATCACCAAAAACGCCCCAAAAAAACCCAAAATCCAACCAAAAATACAAAAAAAAATTAAAAAACAGCAAAACCACCCCCAAAAATCAACAAAAAAAAATTCAAATAGCACCAAAACCGACCCAAAAATCACCAAAATCGCCCCAAAAAACCCCAAAATCCAACCAAAAAAACAAAAAAAATTAAATAACAGCAAAACCACCCCAAAAAACCAACAAAAAATTCAAAAATCACCAAAATCGCCCCAAAATCCCCAAAATCCGACCCCAAATCACCCAGACAAGGAGGGGACTGAAATTAAAACCGAGTTTAATAAATTTCCCCCTGAATAAAATCCCCAAAAATAAAAATAAAAACGAGCCTCGAGGTGATAAAATAAAAATTGAAACATTCCAGATTAACCCAAAAAAAAGCCCTAAAAAATAGGAAAAAATAATTATTTTGAAACCTCCAAAAAAAAAAATCAAAATTAGCCCCGGAAATAAACCCAAAAATGATTTAAAAAACCCCAAAATAAAATGGCAAAAATTAAATAAAAATGAAATAAAAATTAATAATTGACCGATAAAAAAATAATCCCGGTAAAATAAACCCGAACCAAATAACCAAAAATACAAAGAAATATCGCGGAAAAACCTCAAAAAAATTAAATTAAAAATAAATTTTTAAATCCCGAACACCCCCGAGAAAAAGCCCAAAAAATCCCCAAAAAACCCCGAAAAAAACCGAAAATCCGGGGAAAAAAAACTTTTAAAAAATACGAATAATTAAAATAAAAATTATTATAATTAGAAAAATTTTTCTCATTCAACGGAACCAAAAAAAGCCCAAAAATCCCCAAAAAATCCAGAAAATCCCCAAGAAACCCCGAAAATAACAGCGAGAAATTAATTTATTTAATAATAATAATAATAATAATAATAATAATAATAATAATAATTTTAATTATTCTCTCACCGTGCGCTCTCATCCACGGGAACATCGTGACCCAAAAATCGCCCAAAATTACCCGAAAAAATGAAAAAAAAAATAAAACAAAAAAAAAGAGGAAATCCCCATAAACCCCCGAAAATAATAACAATAAATGGAAATATTAATTTTATTGTAATTTAAAATATTTCTCTCACCGTGCGCTCTCGTCCTGGGGAACATCGTGACCCAAAATCCGCCCAAAATACCCCGAAAAAACAAAATAAAATTAAAAAAAAAAAGATAAAAAACCAAAAAAACCAAAACAAAACAGGAAATAAAGCCCAGAAAACGCCAATCATAATAAGGATAAATTTAAATATATTTATTATAATAATTTTAATTTTCCTCTCACCGTGCGGTCTCGTCCAGGGGAATATCAGAACCGAAATAGCGCCAAAAATACCCGGAAAAAACAAAATAATAAACTTTAAAAAAACCCCTAAAACCCCGAGAAATTCCCCAAAAAAATCCAGGAAAACCAACGCAAGAACAAACACAAAAAAAAAAAAAAAAAAAAATTTAAAAATAAAAAAAATCC
Source organism: Acridotheres tristis (assembly GCA_037013685.1). Taxonomy (NCBI): domain Eukaryota; kingdom Metazoa; phylum Chordata; class Aves; order Passeriformes; family Sturnidae; genus Acridotheres; species Acridotheres tristis. The sequence goes on along the minus strand of CM072915.1, from coordinate 1,239,545 downwards.
TTAAAAAAAACGGCAGAAAAACCCCAAAACTCCGAAAAAAATCCCCCCCCCAAAAAAAATCCAGGAAAACAAACAAGGAAAACAAAAAAAAATAAAATAATAAAAATAAAACAAAACAAAAAAAACCGAAAAAAAGCCAAAAAAAAAAAAAAAAAAAATCGGAATAAACCCAAGAGAAGGCCGGAAATGACAACAATAAATTAAATTAATGACGATAATAAAAATAATTGCAATAATTCTCTCATCGGGAGCCCCCGGCTCATGGGGCCAAGAAAAAAAATTTAAAAATAACTCAAAAATCTCGGAAAAGCCAAAAAATTCCCCAAAAAATCCAGGGAAAACAAACACTAAAAAAAAACCCGTAAAATAATAATTAAAAAGCGAAAAAAAACCAGAAAAAGCCTCAAAAATTCCCGAAAAAATCCCGAAAAAACGCACAAGAAAAAAACAAAAAAAATCCAAATAAAACCGGAAAAAAACCCAGAAAAAATCGAAATAAAACCCAGAAAGCGCCAATAATAATAACAATAAATTAATATATATATACATATACAAAATAATAATTTAAAATTTCTCTCACCGTGCCGTCTCATCCACGGGAACCAAAATTGCACAAAAAATACCCGAAAAAAAAACCCAAAAAAAACCCAAAAAACGCAGAAAAGTTCTATCAACCCGGGAAAATAATAATAAATTAAAAGATATTTATTATATTAATTTCAAATTGAACACGAGGCTCTGCCCGACGTGTCCATCGGCCGCTCCGGGACCAGAAAAAAAACCCAAAAAAACCCAAAAATCCCCCAAAAAACCCCCCAAAAAACCCCAAAAATCCCCCAAAAAACCAACAAAAATAACCCCCAAAAACGCCTAAAACGCCTCAAAAATTCCCTGAGAAATCCAGGAAATCAAACACGAGAACAAACCTAAAAAAATCCAAATAAAACCACCCCAAAAAACCCCAAAAAAACTTAACAGACCCCAAAAAAAATCCCAAAAAAATTGGGAATAAACCGCTGAAAACGCCAATAACAACGGCAATAAATTAAAATAATGGTAATAAAAATAATTTAAAAATTAATTGTCTCCCCGCGCGGTCTCATCCAGGGGAGCATCACAACCAAAAAAACCAAAAATAACCCAAAAAACCCCAAAAAACCCCAAAAGATCCCAAGAAAATTGGAAATAAACCCCAGAAAACGGCAATAACCGGAACAATAAATTAAGATCGCGCTAATAAAAATAATTGAAAGATTAATTGTCTCCCCGCGCGGTCTCAGCCGGGGGAGCTCGGGGCTCTGCCCTCGCCCCTCGGACCGAGAAAAAAACCAAAAATCCCCCCAAAAAAACCCAAAAAACCCCAAAAATTGGGAATAAACCGCGGAAAACGCCAATAACCATGACAATAAAATAAAAATAAATTAAAATAAAATCTCGCTCTCCCCGCGCGGTCTCAGCCAGGGGAGCTCGGGGCTCTGCCCTCGCCCATCGCACCGAGAAAAAACCCAAAAATCCAAAAAAAACCCCCAAAAAACTCCCCAAAAATCCGAAATAAAGCCCAGGAAACGCCAATAACCATGACAATAAAATAAAAATAAATTAAAATAAAATCTCGCTCTCCCCGCGCGGTCTCATCCAGGGGAACACCGGGCTCTGCCCTCGCCCCTCGGACCGAGAGAAAAACCCCAAAAAACCCCAAAAAACCCAAAAAAAACCCAAAAAACCGGGAATAAACCTCAGGAAACTCCAATAACGATAAATTAAAATAATCACAATAATGATAATTACAATAATTCTCTCCCCGCGCGGTCTCATCCAGGGGAGCTCGGGGCTCTGCCCTCGCCCCTCGGGCTCTTCGGGACGAGAAAAAAAACCCAAAAACCCCAAAACAAACCCAAAAAACCCCAAGAAAATTGGAAACAAACCCCAGGAAACGCCAATAACAATAAAATAAAAATAAATTAAAATAAAATCTCGCTCTCCCCGCGCGGTCTCAGCCAGGGGAACACGGGGCTCTGCCCTCGCCCCTCGGACCGAGAAAAAAACCCCAAAAAAACCCAAAAACCACCCCCAAAAAACCCCAAAAATCGGGAATAAACGCCAATAACAATAAATTAAAATAGTGCTGTTAATGATAATTTAAAGATTAATTCTCTCACCGTGCGGTCTCATCCAGGGGAACACGAGGCTCTGCCCGAGGTGCCCTTGGGCCGATCGGGACGAGAAAAAACCCCCAGAAAGCCCCAAAACCCCCCAAAAAACCCCAAAAAATCGGAAATAAACCCCAGGAAACGCCAATAACCGGAACAATAAATGAAAATAAAATCTCGCTCTCACCGCGCGGTCTCATCCAGGGGAACACCGGGCTCTGCCCTCGCCCATGGGACCGAGAAAAAACCCCAAAAAACCCGAAAAAACACCCAAAAAAATCGGAAATAAACCCCAGGAAACGCCAATAACAATAAATGAATATAATTCTATTAATGATAATTACAATAATTATCTCACCGTGCGGTCTCATCCAGGGGAACACGGGGCTCTGCCCTCGCCCATCGGACCGAGAAAAAACCCCAAAAAACCCGAAAAAACACCCAAAAAAATCGGAAATAAACCCCAGAAAACTCCAATAACAATAAATGAAGATAATTCTATTAATGATAATTTAAATATTAATTCTCTCACCGTGCGGTCTCATCCAGGGGAACAGGAGGCTCTGCCCGAGGTGCCCTTGGCCAAAGTGGGACCAAGAAAAAACCCCCCAAAAAACCCCAAAAAATCGGAAATAAACCCCAGGAAACGCCAATAACAATAAATGAAGAGAATTCTATTAATGATAATTTAAAGATTAATTCTCTCACCGTGCGGTCTCATCCAGGGAAACACGAGGCTCTGCCCGGGGTGCCCCATCGGACCGAGAAAAAACCCTCAAAAAAAACCCCAAAAAACCCCCAAAAATCGGAAATAAACCCCAGGAAACGCCAATAACAATAAATTGAGATAATTCTATTAATGATAATTACAATAATTCTCTCACCGTGCGGTCTCATCCAGGGGAACACGAGGCTCTGCCCGAGGTGCCCTTGGCCAAAGTCGGACCAAGAAAAAACCCCCCAAAAAACCCCAAAACAACCCAAAAAAACCCCAAAAAATCGGAAATAAACCCCGGAAAATACCAATAACCATAATAATAAATTAAAATCTCGCTCTCACCGTGCGGTCTCATCCAGGGGAACACGGGGCTCTGCCCGAGGTGCCCATGGGCCGATCGGGACGAGCAAAAAACCCCCCAAGACCCCCAAAAAACCCCAAAAAATCGGAAATAAACCCCAGGAAACGCCAATAACTTTAACAATAAATTAAAATGTCGCTCTCACCGCGCGGTCTCATCCAGGGGAACACGAGGCTCTGCCCGAGGTGCCCCATCGGACCGAGAAAAAACCCTCAAAAAAAACCCCAAAAAACCCCCAAAAAATCGGAAATAAACCCCAGAAAACGCCAATAACAATAAATGAATATAATTCTATTAATGATAATTACAATAATTCTCTCACCGTGCGGTCTCATCCAGGGGAACATGAGGCTGGGCGACGAGCTCTGCCCCATCGGACCGAGAAAAAACCCTCAAAAAAAACCCCAAAAAACCCCCAAAAATCGGAACTAAACCCCGGAAAACGCCAATAACCATAATAATAAATTAAATTAAAATCAAATCTCGCTCTCACCGCGCGGTCTCATCCAGGGGAACATGAGGCTGGGCGACGAGCTCTGCCCGAGGTGCCCCATCGGACCGAGAAAAAACCCTCAAAAAAAACCCCAAAAAACCCCAAAAAATCGGAAATAAACCCCAGAAAACGCCAATAAGAATAAATTGAGATAATTCTATTGATGATAATTTAAAGATTAATTCTCTCACCGTGCGGTCTCATCCAGGGGAACATGAGGCTGGGCGACGAGCTCTGCCCGAGGTGCCCTTGGCCAACATCGGGCCAAGAAAAAACCCCCCAAAATACCCCAAAAAATCGGAAATAAACCCCAGAAAACGCCAATAACCATAACAATAAATTAAATTAAAAGCAAATCTCGCTCTCACCGTGCGGTCTCATCCAGGGGAACATGAGGCTGGGCGACGAGCTCTGCCCGAGGTGCCCTTGGCCAACATCGGGCGCGGCCGCGATGCCGGAGCTGCCGGAGTTGCCGGACGAGGCGGACGATGCCGAGGAGGCCGATTTACAATCCGCGTAGTGCGGCGCGTCCTGCTGCGCCCCCGCGTAGATGGCCTGGCGGGGCAGAGCCTCGTAGCCGTAGAACTTGGCGGAGTCGCCCGCGGCGCCGTGGCAAGCGAGAGCGCACGGGGCGTTGCCCTGGTAGGCAGCGTTGGAGATGGGCGAGGCCGAGGGGTGGTGGAAGAAATCCTGGACGTGGTGCGCGGGCGGCTGGAAGGACGGAGCGGCCGCCGCGGGGCCGTAGAGCACGGCCGGGCTGCGGCTCACGGCCTGCGGGAAGCGGCAGTCGTAGAACGGCGCCGCGTCCAGGGAGTCGCCGCCTTTGTACTTGGGGAAGAGCGGGTTGACGAAGTACGAGCTCATGGCGGGGAGGGCATGCACGGGCAGGGAAGGGTTAAATGGGGGGGGTTTGGGGGGGGAAGGGTGGGGGAAAAGGGGGAAAGGGGGAAAAAAGGGGGAAAAAGGGGGAAAAAAGGGGAAAAACGGGGAAAAAAGGGGGGAAAATGGGGGAAAAACGGGGGAAAAAAGGGGGAAAAAAGGGGGGAAAATGGACTAAAAAAGGGGAAAAAATGGGCTAAAAACGGGAAAAAAGGGACTAAAAAAGGGGAAAAAATGGATTAAAAAAGGGGGGAAAGTGAGCTAAAAAAGGGGAGAAAAAGGGGGAAAAAAGGGGGAAAAAGGGGAAAAAATGGACTAGAAAAGGGGAAAAAATGGACTAGAAAAGGGGAAAAAATGGGCTAAAAATGGACAAAAAAGGGGGAAAAAAGGGGTAAAAAATGGACTAAAAAAGGGGGAAAAAAGGGGGAAAAAGGGGGAAAAAAGGGGGAAAATGGACAAAAAAGGGGAAAAAAGGGGGAAAAAAGGGGTAAAAATGGACAAAAAGGGGAAAAAATGGACTAAAAAAGGGGAAAAAATGAGCTAAAAAAGGGAAAAAAGGAGGAAAAAAGGGGGAAAAATGGACAAAAAACGGGCAAAAATGGACTAAAAAAGGGGAAAAAATGAGCTAAAAATGGACAAAAGAGGGGGAAAAAAGGGGGAAAAATGGACAAAAAAGGGTTGAAAAAGGGGGAAAAAATGGACAGAAAAGGGTTGAAAAAGGGGGGGAAAAGGGTAAAAATGGACGAAAAAGGGGGAAAAGGGTTAAAAAGGGGGAAAAAGGGTTAAAAAATGGGGAAAAAAGGGGGAAAAATGGACAAAAAAGGGGTTGAAAATGGGGAAAAAAGGGGTTAAAAATGGGGAAAAAATGGACTGAAAAGGGATTTAAAAAGGGGAAAAAGGGGGAAAAAGATTTAAAAAGGGGTAAAAAGGGGTTAAAAATGGGAAAAAGGGGGAAAAAGGGGGAAAAGGGAGTAAAAAGGGGAAAAAAGGGGGAAAAAGGATTAAAAAGGGGGGAAAAGGATTAAAACAAGGGGGAAAAGGGTTTAAAAGGGGGGAAACAAGGGGGAAAAAAGGGTAAAAGGGATTTTAAAAAGGGGGGACGAGGGGGAAAAAAAGGGGAAAAAAGGATTCAAAAAGGGGAAAAAGGGATTAAAAAGGGGGGAAATGTATTAAAAAGGGGGGAAAAAGGAGGAAAAAAAGGAAAAAAGGAGTAAAAAGGGGGAAAAAAGGATTTAAAAGGGGGGAAAAAAGGAGGAAGAAAAGGGAGAAAAAGGTGAAAAAAAAGAGGGGGGGAAGTAGGAAAAAAGGGTGAAAAAAAGACCAAAAAAGGGAGGAAAAGTTGGAAAACCGGACCAAAAAAAAGGGAGAAAAATGGGGGGGAAAAAGGGGGGAAAATGCAGGAAAAGAAGAGAAAAAGAGGGAAAAAAAGGGGGGGAAAAGGGAGAAAAAAGGGTCTAAAAAAGGAGAAAATAAGGGAGAAAAATGGGGGGAAAAAGGACAAAAAAGGGGAGAAAAGAAAGGAGAAAAATGGGAAAATAAGGGACAAAATAAAGGGGGGAAAGGGGATAAAAAAGAGGGGAAATAATAAAAATAAAGGAGTGAGGTGGGGGAAAAATAAGGGGAAAATGGGGGGAAGGGGAGAAATAGAAAAAAATTTAAAAGTAAAGGGGAAAGTGGTGAAAACAAAATTAAAAAGGGGAAAAAAAGGGGAAGGGGGGACGGCAAAAAGTTTAAAAATAAGAGGGAGGAAAAGGTAAAATATTCAGGAAAATAAAGGGAAGAAAAAAAGGGGAAGGGGGGAAATAGCAAAAATAAAAAAAAATTAAAAACAACCCGGGGAAAAACGGCAAAAAAAGAAAAAAAATTTAAAGGGGGGAGGAAACGGGGAAAAGTTGAACAAAAAAAAAAGAAAAGAGGAAAAAAAAGGGGGGAAAAAATTGGAAATATCGAGGGGAGAAAAGAACGGCAAAAAGTGCGCGGGGAAAGGGTTAAAAGTGACCGGGAAAAGTCCGGCTCCGTTCGGGAAAAAATTCCGCTTTAATGGTGGGAAAAATCCGATTTAATGCTGGGAAAAACCAGGGGCTCAACTCCGGAAAAAAATTCCGCTTCCACAGTGAGAAAAAAGCGCGGTTTGATTCCGAAACAAGCCGGGCTTTAAATCTTAATTTAAAAAAAAAAAAAAAAAAAAGGGGGGGAAAAAAAAAAAGAAGAAGGAAAAAAAAAAAAACCAAACCCAGCGAGGTTTGCGCTTCGGAAACGAGCAGAGCTCGAGCGAGGAAAAAAAATAATTTAAAATAAAAATAAAAATTCCGGTGTGGCGGTGAATAAAAAAAAAAAAAATCACGGGTCGGTTGTTTTTTAAAAATCTGGTTTAATTCTCCAAAAAAAAAAAAAAAAAGAAATAAAAATGAAATTTTAAAAAAAAAATATATTAGCAGCTTTGATCTTGACAAAAAAACCCCAAAACAACAACAACAAAAAAAAAACCAGCGAACCCGCAGCGCTTTGGCTGGGAGAGAAACTCCTTAATCCTAAAAAAAAAAAAACAACAAAAAAACCAAAAAACGAGGTTTGGACCGACCAAAAAAATCCGCTTTCACCCCAAAAAAAAAGAAAATTAAAAAAACCCCGCGAGGCTTCTCCCGCGACCGCTGCAAATCCTGCGCTGCTCTTTATTTTTTTTTTTTTCTTTTTTTTCCTTTAATCCTTTTTTTTTTTTTTTTTTTGGCGGTAAAGAGTGGCGATCCCCTCTTTCAAATATTTTTTTTTTCCTCTTTTTTTTTTCCTTTTTTTTTTTTGTTGTTTTTTCTCTCTCTCTCAGGCTGCCTCGACGACAACAAGAACGCTAATAACGCTAATAACGCTAATAACGCTAATAACGCTAATTAATGACGCCGGGAAGAGCAGCAGGACGGGGGTTCTGGCGGTCGCTGCCGGGGTGATATTTTGGATTTTTGGGGGTTTTTTTTCGGGGCTCGTGTCGCGATTGTTCGGGAGCCGCGCTCGCCTCTCGCGCTCGGCGTTTCTGGGCGAGCTCGCCTTTAACTCCGCGGGCGAATTCCTCAAAATCCGCCGCGGCTGCGGCTTTTTTTTTTTTTTTTTTTTTTTTTTTTTTTTTTCCTTCCTTCCTCCTCTCTCCTGGGTTTTTTTTTTTTTTTTTTTCCCTTCCCTCTCCTCTTTTTTTTTTTTTTTATACCTTCCCTCTTTTTTTTTTACCTTCCTTTTTTTTTTACCTTCCTTTTTTTTATACCCTCCTTTTTTTTTTTCACCTTCCTTTTTTTTTATACCTCCTTTTTTTTAAATCTCCTTTTTCTAACCTCCTTTTTTTTACCTTCCCTTCTTTTTCCTCCCCTCCTTTTTTTTCACATTCCTTTTTTTATACATTCCTTTTTTTTATACATTCCTTTTTTTATACATTCCTTTTTTTTTCAAACCTCCCATTTTTTAACCCCCTTTTTCTTACCTTCCCCTCTTTTTTTTACATTCCTTTTTTTATACATTCTTTTTTTATACATTCCTTTTTTTATACATTCTTTTATTTTAAAACCTCCCATTTTTAACCCCCTTTTTTTTAATACCTTCATTTTTTAACCTCTTTTTTTTTTTTTACCTTCCCTTTTTTTCCTCCCCTCCTTTTCTCACATTCCTTTTTTTATACATTCCTTTTTTTTATACATTTTTTTTAAACCTCCCATTTTTAACCCCCTTTTTTTAATACCTTCATTTTTTAACCTCCTTTTTTTTTACCTTCCCTTCTTTTTCCTCCCCTCCTTTTTTTCACATTCCTTTTTTTTATACATTCCTTTTTTTTATACATTCCTTTTTTTATACATTCCTTTTTTTATACATTCTTTTTTTTTTAACCTCCCATTTTTTAACCCCTTTTTTTTAATACCTTCATTTTTTAACCTCTTTTTTTTTTATACCTTCCTTTTTTCCTCCCCTCCTTTTTTTACCTTTCCCTTTTTTTCCCTCCCCTCCTTTTCTCACATTCCTTTTTTTTCACATTCCTTTTTTTGTACATTCTTTTTTTTATACATTCTTTTTTTCTTAACCTCCCATTTTTTAACCTCCTTTTTTTTACACCTTCTCTTTTTTTAACCTCTTTTTTTTTTAACCTCCCATTTTTTAACCTCTTTTTTTTACACTTTCCATTTTTCCTCCCCTCCTTTTTTCCACCACCCTTTTTTTATACCTTCATTATTTTTTACACATTCCTTTTTTATTTCACCTCCCATTTTTTAACCCCCTTTTTTTTTTTTACACTTTCCTTTTTTCCTCCCCCCTTTTTTTCCCCTTCCTTTTTTTTACCTCCCTTTTTAACCTCCTTTTTTTTCCCCCCTCCCTTTTTTTTATACTTTCATATTTTTATACATTCCTTTCTTTTTCACCTCCCATTTTTTCAACCTCCTTGGTTTTTTTATACCTTCATTTTTTTTATACCTTCATTTTTTTTATACCTTCATTTTTTTTATACCTTCATTTTTTTTATACTTTCATTTTTTATACCTTCATTTTTTTATACCTTCATTTTTTTTATACCTTCATTTTTTTTTATTCCTTTTTTTTTTACATTCCTTTTTTTATACCTTCATTTTTTTATACCTTCATTTTTTTTATACCTTCATTTTTTTATACCTTCATTTTTTTATACCTTCATTTTTTTTATACCTTCATTTTTTTATACCTTCATTTTTTTTATACCTTCATTTTTTTTTACATTCCTTTTTTTAACCTCCTTTTTTTTTTTAATACCTTCCCTTTTTTTTACACTTTCCTTTTTTCCTCCCCCTCTTTTTTCCCCTTCCTTTATTTTTTTACCTCCTTTTTTAACCACCTTCCCTTTTTTCATACCTTCATTTTTTTTATTCCTTCTTTTTTTCCTCCCCTCCTTTTTTTTTTTACCTTCCCTTTTTCTTCCCTCCTTTTTTTTAACCTCCCATT